>CAUYPK010149625.1:0-27968 GCA_963574355.1 Loris lydekkerianus | reverse complement strand
GTCTTATTTTCAACTTTTAAAATTTAAAAGGCCAACATTTATATTGGTTTTATTAACTTGTTAAAAAGAGATGTTTAAGGAATATCTGCGCAGCAGCAGCACTTCCATTTTTTTTTTCCTTTTTTTTTTTTTTTTTTTGTCTTACTCTGGAGCTGCTGAGACTAAATGGGATTTGGAAGAAACTTGTTTGTTTCTGGTATATCTGGTACTGATCAAAAAGAATAAATCAGAAAAGAAACCCATGGTAAAATTTTGAAACCTAATTTTCATCAGAAGTTTATTTTGATTTTATTATGTTTGATGCTAGTGAGGGATAAGACAGACATGAAAGATTTTGAGTATAGATTTTAGAGCTGAGTGATGAGCAAAACTGACAATTCATATTCTTATCAAATCCTTTTGAGTCTACAAAATAGAAGTTTCCTTGAATTTTCTGACATCTTCACATCTCATCCTGCCCCAAACTTGAAGACACTGACAAATATAAAGGTTGAAAAATACAAGCAAGAAAAAAATTTCAGCTGGAAACCTGTTACAAATAATAATAATAATAATAAATCCCATTTAGTTGAGTTTGAAGACTTTCATTAATATAAGGTAGTTGGCTCAACAAGGGTATCTGACCTAAAATCTAGCTATCATAAATAGGCAGCTGAAGTAGAATATAAATTATGCTGAGAGTGAGCTTTTCTTGGCTAGTTTCAGCTCAAACACAAACTCAAATCAGGAGAAAATGTTTGTGCTGCCTGGGAATTGCTTATACTTTTGCATGTCCAAGTAATCCCAGGAAATATAGGTCATTATTATAAAATATTATAAAATTCATTAAAATGTTATAAAGCAATGTTATAAAGTATTCAGGGAATCCCTGAATACTTTTATGTATTCTGCACATGGCTCATAGCAGTACTGTAACCTCTTTTGATTGACTTCAGCAAGATGAAACCTTTCCATTCAAGGGTGCTTTCTCTCTTCCTCACTGCTATGGTGTGACTGTCACCACCACTATTAGGACCACCACAGTTATATGAATATTTAACAAGTGTGCGTTTAATGAGTGATGTTAGTCAGGGAAAACACGAAGAACCTGAGCCTCATTAGCCAGGGTAAGTCAACAGACTTAGACAACAACTGGGTCTTCCGATTTGCTCCTGTTCCCATTACATCAGCAACGTGGCTACCATATAATCCAGAAAGATCGCTCCCTATCCAGAGAGCTCCAAGGATATCATTGCTTTCTGGAACAAGACAGGTACTATGTCTCCTGAAGTTCTATGCTGCTTTTTGGAAACATTTCATATCTTCCAAAAAGAACCTCAGAGAAAGAGCTGAACAGTGAGTTGATTGAGAAGGCACTAGTGGAGGGCGGTGAACGCATGTAGCTAAAGGGGTGGCTTCTTCTCTTTTGTCCCTCCCCCCATAGGTACTATTAATTTACTCATTAATTCAAAAAGGAGTTGGGAAAAGGAAATTTTTATTTAATTGCTTAACTTTTTTTGAGTATTAGGCAAAAAGATTTTTTTGTTGTTGTTTGTTTGTTTTTAACTCTATGGTCTGGTACGGGACTGGCCTTAACCATATTCTCAATGCTAAGAACAGAGTTGAAGGTATTAATCCTACCGGTGCCGACTTTCTAACCTACCTTTTCAGGCCTAACACTATTTAGAACCCTGCTTGGAACAGTGCAGGAGAAATATATGAGGAAAGAAGCCTGAAGGGGGTACTGGCTTTAATTTTAATTTCTTCTGAATTAGATAGAATTCTAAATCCCTAGTGTACACATTAGTCTCCGAAGTGGGAGTAATTATGAAAGTGCTCCAGCACCACTGCGCACCGGCCAGACTGCTTGCTCGAAGCAGGGACAGGCGACAGCGCAGAGTGGCGAGAACACTGTGTCCCGCATTAAAGCCCTGCTTCCCTCAGAGGCTGAGTGTCAGACGACTGGTACCCCGGTACTCCGGGGCGGGCAAGCCAATTAGCACATTCCCTAGTCTGGAACTGTAGTTGCTGCGTGTGTGATCTGCATACTGATTCAGCTGAGACTTGACCTTCTGGGCGGAGGAAAACAAGAATCCCAGGTGAGAGAGAACACTGGCCTAGATTTCCCTACCCCCCTCTCCTTTGCTCGTATTTCCAGGGTTATCAGCTTATGTACTTTTCCTGACTCACTGAGACGGAAAAACAGTTTTATTTCACTTGAAATTTCAAGTTAATCTATAAGATAAAAACTGTTCAAAATCATAGCGTTTACCCTCCTGTACTAATATCAAAAGTGAAAAGCAGATAGCTCTTTGTACTAGTGCCAGCCTTGGCCACAGGGGGGCAGTACTAGGTGGTCGAAAGCCTCTGAGAGTCTGGCAGGATGCAACCTTGGAATACATAAAGCAGGAGCGACATAGTTTTTCATAAGCACAAGATTCCTTAGAGCCGATCATTATAGTGTTCTAAATGTTTTTACTGAAGGAATTAGGGAGGAAAAATGCCTACCACATTTCCAGCTGCTGGTGCAATCACTTGCCTGGAGATGTTGGGGAAATTCTGTGATTGATTACGCCAGTCAACACTATTTCTTTTAACATATCCAACATGAAACAGACAAAGAAACCTTTTTAAAAATTAAATGATCAAATTATAATCTAGGCGTGTTTGGAGTAGCAACAGTGTTTCCTAGGTACAGTTGTTTCCTTTCATATTATACGACATGATAAATTGCTTTTTGTTAATTTTCATATAAATAATTTCTGTGAAAGCTGTAAGAATGCATTCCAAGCCGGTGGAAGCACACCAGTATATTGAGTGGATGGCAGTTATTGGTGGCTTAATACTATTGAAAGCATTTCTCCCTCAGATAGGTTTCTTTTGTTATAACAGACATTGACATTGTTAGGCATTTGTTTTATCTGAAGGGTTTTCCCTATTGAGAGAGGAAATCTTTTCTACCAAGAGGCTTGGGATTGATTACTTTGTTTACTTCTTGGGCATATTTTCAAAAGCCACAAAAAGAGCTGCTCATGGCGTGTTGGGGGACACACAGTCCCACGGCCCACGGTGCTGAAAGACACAAAGTCATCCAGCCTTTGTTTTCTCCCTCAGAGGTGAGTGCAGAATGGATATCTCAGATAGTGTTTTCCCATCGCAACCTTCAAAAAGCGAACTTGTAATTAGCTGATGAGCTCCTTATCACGTTAGGGTGTGTAAAAGTGGTGGCTGATGAGACCTTATGACAGTCTGGGGCAAAGTGTAAGATGCAAGCCAGGTCCTCACCGAGGAGGCTCCTGGGCTTGGTTCCTACTGAGCAGGACAGATGCACATCTGCCCCTGACGTCATCAGCATCCTCTAGTGACATCTTCCCTCCCTGGACTTCCTTCTATTTCCTTTCCATGTCTCTCACCTTTTGGATAACATTGAACGCTGAATTCTCTCCATCTTCCTCCTCAACTTTATCCCCCTTTCTGCTGATACACATGCCAGAACATTCAATTGCACCCATGGAATTTGTTTATCCCCGAGGGGATCATTTGCTATTCAAACAGCTATGGATCCTGTGCCAGAGCTACAAGATTATCAGAGAAAATTCAGTGTTTTCTTTTGCATTCATTTGTTTTTTCAAAATCTCATTAGTACAAAGGTTATTTCTCCCATTAAACGGTGACTTAGAAGAAGGTATATTAAAAAGCACATCCTTTTGCTTGCTGTAATATGGTAGCTTGGACTGGCATGATGGGAATTGTCTTCCCATTTCATGAGTGTTTTAAATATGGAAGAGAGCATCTGCTTTGCCTCAGTCTGGGGTTTGGTAAATGAAATTTCTCTGACTGATTTTTTTTCTATTCTAGTTTAGAAAATGATTTAAATGGCTGTGGATTTGAACCTTGCCATCATGTCACCTTGGAGTCATCTGGCAAGTTGTGATAACCAAGTGATATACAAAAATGGCTGTACCCAGCCCCAACCCTTCTGGAAGGCAGTGCACAAGGTCCATGTAACACTTAAGCAAAATTAGACAATCGCTTTTTCTGTGTGGCCATGCTATTTTAATAAGCATACAGGGAAGTGAATTGCATAGATGATGTAGTGATAAACAACAGATTAATCTTAATAACTTGGGATTTTGCTTGCTGGATTTTAATGCTTCCCATCTCTAAAATGCTTAGTAGAACCTATAACATAGTACATGGTTTCCTATTGCTTTTCGGGTGGAGAAGATAGGATTAAGTTTAACCTATCCCTTTTCACTTACCGGGTCCCTTGGGGTAGCCACATAAAAGCACATTCTTCTTTGTGTTTGGTACTCGGGTAGCACCACACTCCCACCTCTTCCAACCCCACTTCCTTCCTCTTCCTGGTTCCAACTTGATCATTAGCGAGAGAGAGAGGAATAAGTAAGAGGAGAAAGACAAAAAGTAATTAATTCACTGTAGTGCAGTTGCAAATGAATTTTTGAAATAAATTATTAATTTTCTCTTTAATATCTCTGCACTGATGCTGCTCTGTATCTGGGGATTGGAAGTGAGAGCTGCTTTGCTTCCCAGCAGCGATGCCCTGGGTAGAGACAGCATCGCCTCCTCCTCGTAACCAGAAGCACTGCGCTAAGGGATGTTTCTCTCTCCTTCGTTAGCAACATGCCTTTACCAGCAGCATTTTCGGTATGCATGAGCTTTAAAATTTATGGTAGGCAGAAGAGGCCTACAGGATGGGCGTAGTTGTAACAAAGAAAAGGTTGAATGCCTTCTTTTCTGTATCTTCTGGTGTCAGCTTCCTAAAATACTGAAAGAAGACAAAGACAAAATGTGCGTGATGATTCTCGAGAAAAAGATGTTGTCACAGATCCAACATCTTTTTGCTTGTATAGGAGGGAGAGAAAATGCTGAATTGTGTAGGAGATGTTAGAGTTGGGAGGATTCAGTAGCAACGACATGGGGAAGAAAACTATAAATCTGTGTCCTTTCCGACTCACCCCAGGCAGAGCTCAGGGAATGGCAGCAAGACGACAGCACAGGGCTGCCCGATTACCTACCCCGACTCCACATCTTCGGTCGGCTCTGCACCCAGATTACAGAACGGGTAATCACTCCCTTTGCTCAAATCAAATGTTGTCAAGATATCGGCTTTTCTTGACCTCTGTGGCATGTGGTTGGAACGTAAACCTTAGCATCATATGGAAAAACTATTTTTAGCCACAGAAAGCCATGGTGCTGCTTCTGTGTTCAAAGATGCCGGCTCCAAATGGCAGAGGAATGATTGTTTCCACTTAAAGTGATTGATATGTCTACATACACTTGAGAGAGAGAATTTCATTACCTATTCTTTCTGTGGGGACTGACTCAATACACTTTTGAAAGAAATAGGGGACATATTTGTGTAACAGAGTACCATTTTCTTCAATGAGATGGGAGGGGAGTGAAGGCCAGTACACGTGAGGAGAAATTGTGGGTGTTGAATAAAGTGAAAAAAGATACGGAAAGAGTGAAGAAAACGCTATCATGCACTGAAAAATGTTTGGGGCAGACAGAAATGAAGTATTTAGCTTTCTGTTCAAAAACAGTGAAATATTTCTATTGGCTCCCTTGCAGAAGTATTTATCTTTAAATTACGTGTAGTGATTAAGCACACACACATAAAATAAGTATTCTGAAAGGCCACCTAACAAAATTCAATTCATTCCGTAATAATACTTTAGAATTAAAGCTTTCATTTCATGTGGCATTCAAAGACTCAGACACTCAAGTTCCCAGGATCTTGCAGATGATTTCAGAAGAGAAAATTAAGAAATCCAAACTCTAATTTGGGGTCACACATAAGGGAAAACAACTAAATGAGCTCCTAAAAATGTAATGTTCTTTTCTGAAACGAGAAATACTTTTGCAACCTAAAAATCTGTTTTCTCTCAAATATTTTCCTCTAATGCTGTTTGGTTACCTCCTAAAGCCTTTATTTCCAGCAGAGTCACACAAATCCTCAGCTGTGTGGGCGGTCCCAGTAAATTTAGCAGCCAAGCCACATTTTTGACATGTTAAGAATAGGCGTCCATAAATCTTCCCCAGCTTCTCCTGAGAAGATTAAATCTTTCTTTTCAAGAATTTGCTAAATTTTAGGAAATGCTATAATATAACACATGACTGGCTGAAGGAAGAGGAGAAGATAATGGAATCTCTTTGTTCAAGCACCAAAGCAGAGCTGAAGGAAACTCCTCAAAGTTTTCCATTAGCTCATAGAAAGGAGAGAGGGTCTGAGGAAATGAAACCAGTCTGCCTTCAGGAATGCTTGGACACATGAGCAGGGCTTGTCAAAACCTTCAAAGAGTCCCCTATGTTACGACTAGAGGTAGTCATACTTTCACAACAGATCTCTTTAGACCAGAAATGCTACAAATAAGCTTTCACTTAAAAGATTCTTTCAAGTGGTCTGAATGTCATTGTTCTCTTTTATACCCAGACGGGAGGATTCAGACTCTTTATCTACCAAGTCTACTTCATAATGCATATCCTAAGCTTTTTCTACATAAGAGAGGCTCCTTGAATCCAGTGAGATAGATGGAGGAGGCTTTAGCTACTTCATATAAATGTGAGAAACTAGGAATATATGGCATAGGCAGATGAGGACCTTATTAAAAAAACACACTGTGCAAGTAAGAGAAATAGAGATAGGACTGAATAGATTCTGGGAAGGTGAGAGCCAAGGTTGCTCCAAATAGCCACATGAAGGGGAATTCTCCACCATGGAAGGACTCTGCACCAACCATGTGCAATTTCTCTCTGAGACTTCTAACTCTTGAGGAAAGATAGTGTACCTGGTTTACATGAGTCACTGTCTTATCCCATGCTAAGGCTGGAGCTGAAGAAGGCATAGCTGTCAGGACCATGAGGAGTGGTGAGAGAATATTTCCTAAAGGAAAAGAAGATTTCTGTTACCAACAGAGGAAGGGAAGGATCTTGAACAGCAAGAAACAAACATATGAGATAAGAGAGAGGATATATTAGAAAGCAACCTCAACTTCCCAGTTGGATCATTCTGGGTTGAAAAGCTGATCTTTATCTCTCTTTTCAGCACTTGCTCAACTCTCCAGTATCTTACCTTGCCTAAAATAAGTAAAGTCACCCTTATAACTTACAGAAACATAACTTAGATTCTATCTGATGTGATAGGTGGAGCAGAGAGAGTCTAGGAAAGAGTGGCCTGCTCCAGTCAGTATTTATTCCACTTGCCATCTGAGACAGTCTCTAAAGGACAGGTCCAAGCACATTAGAGGTCTTCTCCTAGACAGAGCCCCACTCCCACAAAGAGCCCCCAGAACCACATGCTTATCTGTCTCTTGTACCTTTCATTACCTATCTCCAAAATTTATCTTTCAAAGGTTGAGTCTTGCTATTTTAGATCATTCTCTTATCAGGAGGTCTCTTTAGCCATGAACTATTGGCACTACTCTTTGCTAAAAGTCCCCCCAAGTGTGGATATGTTGTGACCCTCAGCTTTTGCTGTTCAAGCTACTTTCTCACAAGATCACTTTGGACAATAAATGCTTTTGTTCCCCTACAGCGACCTCCAAACCTATATGCCAAGACTGACTCATAAAAAAAGGACCCATAACGTGAAGAACAAGGTTTTGATAAAATACACTTTCACCTAAGCAAAAAATATATATCTGTGTTTGAGTTTCACTAGTTGCTCAGCTTATTTTATCGGTGTATCCCCAGGGCACCTAATATGTATTCAATATATATTCATTGAATAAACCTAAGTAGTAAATGAATACATGTTCACTTTTCCATGATGTCAACAAAACCCATTCCAGAAATGTTTAAAGAAATCTTAGAAGTTATCTCATCTAATCTTATCATGTATTATAAACTTAAGCAGAAAGGTCTAGAGAAGGAAGGTGACTAACCACATTTCAAATCTAATCTGTGTCAGGGCAGCAAATCAAAGTCAGATGTTCTGAGTTTAACTCCAGTACTGTTGACACTATAACTTCCAGGTAATTAAAAATTTTAGACTATCATATCTCCTGGCTAGCTAGCTAGATTATATAGTTAGAGATGCAGCACTGAAAATGAGGTGATAAAGGAATAGGGTTAGAATAATAAAGAGGGAGTCTTTAAGGTCCAAGTTTGCAACAGGGATTACCTAATTATAATCGTAGCCTTGTAAATAATCAGAACAAGATGTTCTATACTTATGGAAAGAAAGAGCCCTTTACTACCATCTCATCCTACCCATAATCTTAATCATTCCTTTCCCCTACTAAGGACATCCATCTCAGCAGAACATTTCCAGGGACTATCACAATAACCAGTATCTGTATTTACTAACAAACATGGCCAAGCTAAGGAACTCCACAGCAATTATTAGGGAAGGGGATTTCTCCCCACCCCACATACTTTTATTTATCTTTCCTCTTTCCCTTTCCCTCAGACTTTTGCCCCAACCCAGAGAAGTGGTTTGCCATTGGATGAGCCTTAGTTACAAGGATGCTTGAGAACCACCCCAGCAACAGCCCCTGAAATGTCCTGGGTCACCTCACAGTGCACTAAGGTCTCATGTTCTGCACCTGCCCCTCAATTACAATGTCTCCTCTGGCCTGTCACACACATTTAATCTTCTAAAGCAGTGGTTTTCAACCTGTGGATCACAACCCACAGGAACTGTATTCAAGGGCTGTGGCATTAGGGAGGTTGAGAACCACTGTTATAAAGACTCTTCAATTTAGGTCATATGGTGATGCCTCACAATTGTGTAATTCCTAGAACTCCAGTCCCGTGTATGATATACCCTAATAGACTTCTCTCACTGGACATCTCACAGACACCTCAAGTTCAATCAGTCTAAATGGTCAAACCTACTTGTTTTCTGCTCTCAAGCCAGAAATCTGGGCTCCTTCTTAGAGTGCTCCTTCTACCATAGCAACCAAATCCAGTTTGTAACTAAGTCTAATCAGTTCTCTCTCTGAAATATTCCTCTAAGTTTTCCATCATCTTCCTACCCTGCCTTGATCACCTGAAATTTGTTTTGATTATCTAGCTGGCATCCCTCCCTCTAGTCCCTGCCTCACCACCTTGTTGCAATGAAAGTGACCTTTCTGCCATGTGAGACTGATCCAAACCTGCTCTGGCCTCCCTGGTACCCCAGCACTGAAGGGTTGTGTCTAGACTTCTGAAATGCCAGTTAGGCCCTCCCATGCTTTTCCATGCAGGCGGGATCTTTTACCTCACACTCTGCTCGGGGCTTCCCTGACCAACCTTCTGGTGCTCTCATATACCACCCCCATCCCTCACAAGAACAAACAGCAGACCATTTCATTCCTAAGCACCTACCATGCTATTTTATTTCTCTTTTTTTATATACAGACTTCCCATTGCTTATAATATCCTCTTTAAATTTGTCTGGCTTTGTCTCCACCTAAAGATCACTTTCTCTTTTGTGTTTTTGAAATCTCTCAGCAATTTTCCTGCCCTGTTATACCTGGAGTATTTCTCTCTCTCTCTCTCTCCATTTATATATTTTACTGCTACTGACATCATTCATCTCTCCCCCCTTTTTCATCAATGACTTATAGAGTACCTGGCACATGCTAGTGGTTGAGAAATTATTTATATAATAAGGGGCGGTTTGGGATTAACTTGTTGCAATCCCAAACAATGGGTATCAAGCTACAAGGAATTCCTAGAACAGTGTTCTAATATAAAAGGACTAAAGTTATTGTCACTGTAGTAAAGAGAAGAGAAACCATGGTAAGCCTGGCCACAGATTGGAAGTTATAAAAGTTCTTAAAGGTCAGAGACTGTCAATGAAGTCAATTTCCCTTATCATCTCTTTTCTAGAAATCCTATTCCAGGGTCCATAGTTAAAGGTCTAACACCTGCATTTCAACAACCATGGCTAAGTACCTGCAGAGCTTCTGCTCCTCTGCCTGGAAGCTGATGTTTCTGGATCCTTCTCCTGCTAGGCCACATGTTGGGTAGGGCAGTGGCCCATTCATCAGCTCCATCCTGTGCACTATTTAACCGCAAGGCACATCACCTGAGATTAACTAGAATCGTGCACAGGATAAGTAGAGTGGCGCCGCGGGGCTGAGGAATGAATCTACATAGGAGTCAGACAACCAATTTAATCCTCAAAAAAGCATTCGAACAGATTCAGTTTGAGGATTGGTTTCAATGAGCGTGTTTGCTCATTTGACCATGAAGTACAGTCACCAGAGTATGGATATTGGCATGATTAAGACAAAGGCTCCTCTGAAAAGAGATCTGGTGAATAAAACCTTCATTCTGAAAATCTACTCTGATCAGGTATTGACCCCCCTTCCAACTCCCCAAAATGTGTTAGCTTTTTCACATCAAATGCATTTGTCATGGGAACCATGGAGAAACAATTCTTATCAAATAATTTAATTCAGGGGGAAAAAGTTTCTTTCTTTTGGGTTAAACATGCCATGTCTGAGATGACTAAATCTATTCCTAACACCAACAGGTAACCAGGAAGCTTGGCCATCTGAAGTAAAATGGTCATTGTGAATCCTCAACCAACTTTAATGTCTTCATCAAAGTCCAGAAAAATAGAAGTCATATCTGTTACACTGTCTTGTTTACAGTAACCAAAATGCTGTGGGAAAACAGAACATTAAAAATTCCTTTTCAAGTTTATATTTTGTTTTCATTTAAGAGTATTAGAGAACAAAATCTTATTTTAAAATACTAGGTTACCACTGGCTTTATAATGGTCACAATTTTTATATCAGTTCTGACTAAGGAAAATTAAAAATCAAACTATGTTTGCTTATATTGCCCATGAAGTGTTCAGGAAGGCCTCTGGAAAGCAGAGAGCTTCTGATCTTACCTGCCATTATTGAGAAAATAATATGGGTATGAATCTCAAGTCCTAATAGTCTAGCGGTTGCTGAGGTATTCTTGTTCTCGTATTCACCTTGGAAAATTGAAGTCTGATAAAAAAAAAAAGTCATTCCTCAAAGAATTTTTATCAGGCCTACAATTTAGAAAATATTTTCAAGGTAATTTTCAGTACAAGCTTTTGATATAAGAAACAATTCCAAGCCCATTCCCAGCCCATGCAGAGAAAGTATGTCACCACCATTCGAGCCTGAGCTGGAAGTATCACTTTAAATGTTACCCATTCTTTGTCACTGAAATACTTGTATGAAGCTCTTTTTCTTTCTCCTCATCTGCTAAATGAGATCATCTTCACCCACTTAAGACATCTTGATGAAATGTTATGGCTTTTAAGGAAATTTAAATATAGGAAATATATTTTTAAGAACACTCTGAGTATAATTTTATGTTTTCTACCTAAAGATGTAAAATGATATTTAATTTTGGATTTGTGTTTCATCCCCAAAATATTCATTTCCTAAAATAATATTTGCTGGCTAGGGCATTGAGGTGATGGGTGATTTAGTCCCTTTACCTTCTAAACTTGCTGTAATATTTCGTTGTCTATATAGTTCAAAGGAATTTGAAAAAAAGAAAAGGAGCACAGTCTGTGTATATGTCTGTGTATGTGTGTATATGTAAGACATCTTTTCTAAACCAGGCCCTGTAATAAAGATACAACAAATAATGAGTAAGAGGGAAAGAAGATCAGTAGAGAGATGATGAATGTAGAATGTGGTGAGTACAATGAGATTTGAATGGACAGAGGGATGTACTCTCCTATGAGAAAGATCTAAATTTGCAATATTATTTGCAATATTTTATTATTTGCAATATTATATTATTGCAAATTTCAGGTGAAGGACTACTCCTTTGTTTAAAATGTTCTGTAATTCTACGTTCAGCAGCATCATGATTAAGAGGTAGTTTCTCTCATGAAAGAAAATATTTTCCTCCAAGGGAGAAGCAACCTGACTTCTATATGGACATAATTCCTAGGACTCACTCTCAAGGAAACAATATCAACAATGGCCGTCTCTTCCCCTCATAAGCACAGCTCTTTCATCTTGATAGTCTGTCAGTTTGCGCTCATCTTTTTCTAACCCCTTACAGAGAAGGCACTGGAGCACTCTCACCAGAATATAACTTTTGGCCACATCTGTGTTCCGATTTCCTGTTCTGTTACTAAGCTTCCAAGAGAGGTCTAATTTAAGACCTACGGTGTGTGCGAACCTGTAGTTTTAGATAAGGATTCTCCCTCTTACGTAATGCATTTTAAAATGAGAGTAGAAAGCCTACATCAGGGTTGGATTTCCACTGTTTAGCTTGGAGTATTCTTGAAGCCTTAAATTGAGTACAGGGTTTGTGAGCTACAGTAATTAGTGCCGGTGGCAGTGAGGCTTGTAGCAGTGTTGATGAGAAGAAACCATCCCTTCTTTTAAACTCCTTAGGGTCTCCTTTCTGAAAGAAAGACTTGCTATGTTTCCTTCTAAAGCTTGGATCAAATAACTTAAGCAGACGCTGTGACAATACCATTTGCAGGGAAGAAACCTATGGTATGACTCAGCCACCAAAATGACACTCTATCCACCTACTTGTTCCTTGCCTTTCTGTGTCCTTTTGAAAATCGGTCTGTATGCCAAAGCCCCACCAGAATTTACTAGCAGGCATCTTTCCTGTTCATCCTTGTCCACTCCACCTCTCAGCATAGGCAGAGTGATGAACAATATCGCGAGGGCTCATTAACAAGTTCTCCCTGTAACAGAAGACTCATTTTCCTCTCCCAGTTGACATAGGTAATGTGACTTGCTTTGCTGTGCTCCATCACCCCATTCCCTAAAGGCGGAGAGAGGATTCTTTTACCCTCAGAACTTTACTAAACTTCCAGTTTATCTTAACTCTTCCCTGAGAGCATCTGCCACTGAAGAGACCAGCTTGCAAACCGAGGTCACCAAACTGTCCTTTGCACCTTTTACCATATAGTATAAAATTAACTGATTTCACTTGCCTTCGAAAGTATTGGAAAAATTCTAAATTAGATGGTGGTTAAGTTGCTTTTCAATATTAAGTATGCTGTTCATGTCATATCCAAATGCTGCTGCAAATAAATACACTCCCTGCCACGTAATACGTTTGCTGAATTAATAAACAAATTACAGAGCTGACATCTGGGATCATCTGCTTGTTCGTACATTTTTTATTCAAAAAAAATTGTATTGGTCATTCATGTGGCAGGCAGTGATGCACTTTGCCATGCCCTGTGACCTTGAGTCTGTAATCTACCCTGAAGAGTGGTTTTGCTCATTCTAGATAGATGGAAAGTTATATTACAGACTTACCACATCTAACACAGTATACTGATTTTAAAAAGTATGGAATGCCCTTTTATTTTATAATTCTTTTCCTCTGCTGACTAATCCATGTTTAAATTCAATGCCTTTTACTTTGTAATTCTAGACTCATGTCAAATAATGAAAAAACCCAATTACTTATAATTATCCTAGCTAGAAGTTAACTCCATGGTCCCAATTATATATGAGGCGACCAGGGACTGAACATTTAACCTATCAAAGGTGAAAAGGATAGTTACAGACAAACGCGGGATAAAAACTGTTGTCCTCTTCCTCCATCGTAGACTACATCTGTGAACTCTTTCTTCTTATTAATCGTTGTTCATTAATCTAATAATTTTCCATGTTTGTCATACATTATCTGAGCATATTAGTATAAATCTCAGATTTTCATTCACTTTGATGGTCTAAAATGATATTTCATCTGTTTTTCCATAAACCTCTGGGAATTCTCTTCTAGGAAAATACTCTAGATTTTAACCACTTTTGCTATCATTAGGACGCTTTTCCTGGTACATTATATCATTCTGAACATATTTCACTGTGTCTTTCAGCAGAGGTGAAAACTAATAGGAAGCCATAATTTATTGAATGAAAACAGTTCATTTATTTGAGGACAATTAACTAACCTCTTTTTGGTATTCTATTTTTTCCAGTTAATTTATCTCAATTACCTTGCTCCTATATGAGATAACTTGTTGATATATTTTTGACCTACAGTGAATGCTTATTAAAATAGGATTCAATATGTTAGCCGTATTTCTTCTTACCAGGTATTTCTAAGACATTATCAACAAGAAATGAGAAAAATAGGACATTCATAGAATGTATGAATGTAGAACGTTTATTATGTATCAGCAACATTTTTTCAGTTCTATTTAACCCTCACTGTCCAGTTGTGAAAATTGCTTCTGGAGCTTTAAGTTTTCAAACATGAGAATACTGAGTCCCAGCAAGGTTGACTAACTTGCCCAGTGTTACATAATTAATGAGAGGTAGGAACAGAGTACAAATCCAAGTCTGCCAATAACAAAGCCTATTTCCTTGCTGCCATAATGCTTTGACTCACAGACAAATGAGAAAAATAGCCCTCCTATAGGAATGGCACTTGTAGCCTAGAAAGGGCCACTTGTAGGCCCCAGAGAGCCAGGTCCCATTCTTGAGTTCTGGACTTGACGTCTACCCGTAATGTGTCTTTAAAGCCCAGCTTTTCCCATCTGTGCCTGAGAGCTGGAGCACTCAGGAGAGGTTCCAGATTGACATCTGGCGACTTAAAGTTCCCCTAGAGTTATATAGGATGAGAATCTGGCTTATATTTTCTTTTCCCTACATAGCAGCTCATAATGACTCGTCTGTCGCTGGCTGTTAAAGTGGTTGGCAGGCCTCGTGTGTGCAAGAAGCTGGGGTGACAGAGCCAGGATGTCTCAGTTGGTTAAGGACGAGAGCAGAGGGCCCAAGTACAGTCTCTGATTCCAGCTTTTGCTTTGGGCAGTCGCTTAACATCTCTCTGCCCAGTGCTCCCGTCTGTAAAACGGAAAGAGGAATACTGATGAACCTCTCAAAGAAGCTGTGAGGCAGAACCCAGCCATGATTAATGCAGAGCCTTTTGGATGAGGAAAGGGCAATGGAAAAGTTTAAAGCCACTTCAGTGTAGGATCATTTGGTAGAAATGTGATTAAAATTATTACTATTTGGCAATCCTGGCACGGCAAACCTTCAATTTAGCATTGGCTGTTAAATGTCTTTTAGGAACTTCTGTAGCAATAACTGCTCTGTGGAAATTTTGTAGGAAAGTAACAGAATATGTTGAACAAAAAATGGACGTGAGCTACTCCATTCACCAGCCCTTCGGCAGGCTTCCTAAGGTCATAGTCTATGTCTTCTGCATGTTCCACATGCCCCCTGGTACTTAATTTCAGAGATTTGCAGTAAAGAAACCATCAGTTGAGACTTGTTAGTCATGATATGGTTCAAGGCCAAGAGAAGCTACAGTGAAAGGCCTCTGGATTTTTAGATAGAATGGCTAATGGCCTTGTCTTCCTTGTGTTACTTGGGCACATTTCCTAAGTGCCAAATTGTTAAGAGGTTCTAAATTTCCACTTTCCAATTTCTCTGGGTGCTCTGAATGTGCAGTTGCCCAGGTGTGTGGCCTGGGCACGCACCTTGTGTAGTGCCCTGTGCTTCCAAACTCATGGAGAAGTGGCCACCCACACCTGTCAGGCCTGCGTGGAGCCCTCTGTACGTGGAGCCCTCTTTCATGTCTTCATTTCTCGCGTTTGTATGAGGAATGAGTCACTGTTGGCAAGATGTAGTTTATATGCTCTGACTGTACTTTGGACACTCTATTTTTATTTTTAAGACAAGTCATAGTTATGAGGAGAAAGAGAAAAATGAAGGGTATTTAAAAATCACCACTGGGGCCCAGAAAAGTGTCTTGCAGTACCTCGCTACTGCGAAGGGGGTGCTCCTTCCAACCCAGCACTTCAGAACCAAAATCATCATCCTGAAATAGATCCTGGTATTTGTATATCCATCAACAGTGAGAAGCACATGTCTAGGATATGGGTTTTAGGAGAATTAGAAAAGGTAAAGATCACAGTGAAAAGCCAAGTGCTCTTGGAGTTAGTAGAGATATAGGGTTCTATCTTCATCCATGGGGTATAGTCGCATATGAAAACATTCTCTGCTCTCACTGTCCAAGAAATTGCAGAGAGCCAGAAAATTCCTGAGGCATCAAGGTTGAGTCTTTCTCCCTGTTATAGAGATCTCCCCTCCACACTGCCTGGTTCTGCTCTGTCTCTCAAGGGTTTCCCCATTCACATTCGATGCTACTCCTTCCATCTTTCCTAGGTAAATGCCAGGCCAGAAAGTGTCCTTAGCACCATTACACCCTCTGTCTTGCCCACATCCAACTGGCCACCCTCTGAAGAGCTTGCTTTCTTTATAAATATACTTGAGTCCTTTAGACTTGTCAGAAGAAGAGGCAGAAAGAAGCAGCACAACTCCCTAACTAGCTTACTTTGGCTCCTGGATGCCAAGGCAGATGTTACAAATGACACAACATCTCTGCTCAGGGCCTCAGTGTGGAAATTACTCAGCAGAGCAGACACGGGTCTTTCTGTTTTACTGCCAGTTATGGGCTTGTGAATAGCACACCACACTGCCCTGATTAGTGGATGCTTTCACTCCCTCCTCATAAGCACAGGACTGGAGCGGAATGATAAGGAGAGCTGCCATGACAGAGCTGTGGTAGGGGACATCTCTCTCCCTTCTCCTTTGTTGTGTGTCTCTGAACACACGCAGCCCTTTCAGTGTGATTCTTGGTTTTGCCTGACTCACCTGAGCCGCCAGCAGCCCCACAGTTCCAATATAGTTCCCTCATCACTGTCCTGATTGAGGCTTGAAGGCGCCCGGGGGAGCGCTTCAGTGTGAGTGCACAGCTGCTGTGTTGTACAATTCCATGCTGCCTACCAGGAAATGTTGATTCTCCTATTGTACTGCAATGAATAATCCCCTTAATTTTTATTAGAGGTTTATCTTCAGAACTTGCCTAACTTTTCTGAAAGGCCTGAGGGAATTTGGCAGTTGATTAAGGGTCCGTTAGTATTGCTAAGGGATTTCTTCTGGGGAACTCATTCACGACTTCAATTCTGTCCTTTCCTTTTTTGAGGATGCAGGCAAGAGCTGATGAGTGAGCAAGAGAGGATGTCTGGACGGGAGCTCATCGTGCTCAGGGGTGTATGATTCATTCTGTGTGGATCCCAGTGGTATAAAGCTCTGACTCTCACCTTCCTTTGACTTCCTGAAGGGCACGGCATAGAAGAAAAACAAGTGGCATGTGGCTACATTTAGGTTCTGAAAAGAGGGCATGGATGCTGTTTTGGTAATGGTAAAAATTATGTGAGCAGGACCTGAGTAACCCCTTCAATAGTGGCAGATTATTCTCCTTATGATATTAAATATATATATATAATCGTAAACATACTCATATCAAAAATGTGATTTTCCATGGGTAAATCTTCCCAAAAGCAAAGGTGGTACTTTAGTTGTTTACATAGATGAAGACTTACTTTAAACCAGAGAAGAAAATTGCTTTCATCTTAAATTGTTAACGGTGATCAATTGATCAATTGGTAGAGGCTGCTGGGAGTCTGGTATTGAGAGGCATATTGAAGCAACCTCAGGGCTCAATAGAAGAAAAAAATGTGCTAAATTGTATACAAAATAGTGGCAGCATCTATCTGTACTACCTATTTTCTCTATCCCATTCATGCGTAATCTGACTGTAGTCCATTACTGTTTGGAGGGAAACATTTCCAATTGCTGAGAGACAGCTAGCTCTGTTTAACTCATAGGTGCTTTCTTATTTTAGTCTACAGAGTTGACTGAATAAACTTAGGCAGCTAGCCTGGGAAAAAGCTGTTAGCCTGCCTTGAATGTACTAGACAGTTCACACAGATCAGACCCTGGGCATACCTAGTATTCAGAATGCTATGCATTTTTTTGTTTGTTTTATTCTAATATTTCTCTAGATTTGGTGTCAGAAGACTTGGGCTAACACTAGGCTAAAATGCAATATAAGATCTTCATGACCTTGGGCCAGTTCTTCAACTTTTCTGAGCTTGAATTTCTTCCTTTGAAGCTTGATGGAACAAGCATACCAAATAAGATATGTCAATATAGTCACAGTAGGAGTCACTGGGTTAGTGAGATAGCAAAGGGGAGAAGCAGGATGGAGTTGGGAGAAGCAGGATGGAGTTGGCAGAAGTATGGCATAGATGATAACTTCAAGTCAAATCTAAGTTTTAATAACCTCCTTACAAAACCGAACACCAAAATATATGAAAAGCAAACCATGTTAGTTGCAGAATCAATGTTAAATATTTGAAAAGAATTAGAGCGTTTGAGTGAGGGTGAGACCCCTCAAATGTCGTACCCAAACAGTTTGCTCTCCAGGTTCCCTGGGTCTCACAGTGTTTTTTAGTCTGGTATGTCTTCTTTTCCAGTGTGTGGTGACAAAGGTTTGTCTCCAGTTTATACTGAACAGACACACAAGTGTGTCTTTCACATGGCTAAATGAGTCAGTTGGCAGTGACTCTCGGCAAATTTTGTTGTGCAAGATCATCTGTGATGCAGGCAACTGAGACTAAGATAATGGATTTGGTTAAGTTACTTGACCAAACTAAAATAAGATAAAAATGGTGGAAGTATAGAAATAAATGTTTATAAAATAGAAATAAACTACATTAAGATAATTAAAACCTAAACGCGGTTGAGACAGGCTGGTAATGATTATGTAGGCAACCATACCCCTGATAAATCCCCACACACTCTTCCTGCTGGGGGCTGGCCTCCGAGGTCCTGGGTCCCAGTCCTTGGCTGATTCCTCTTCCCTATGCACATCTCCCTTTCAGGAAAAGCAGTTCTGGCTTTTCAACTTACCAACTTTGTGATCTTGGGCAATTTTCTTAACCTCTCTGAAGATAGTAATAGTAGGTAATACAAAGATTTCTAGTGAAGATTCTAGTAAACATACCTAAAACTTGAAAAAAAAAAAAAAAAACATGTGGCACAATCACGCTAGCTTCTATCCTTTTTTTGGGGGGAGGAGGGGTGAAGTTTCTATCACTTTAAATCAGTGGTTTTCAACCTTCCTAATGCCATGGCCCTTTAATACAGTTCCTGTGGACTGCTACCCACAGGTTGAGAACTGCTGCTCTAACTACTTATCTTTTCTTATTATTTAATTATTTATTATTGATACAGAATAGATGTACACGTTCGGAGGGGTACATGTGCTAAATTGCTACACTCATATAGTCTGTAAAATCCAAATCAGGAAATCAGGGTGATTGGGACTTCCATTATCTTAAATATTCATCTTTTTTTTTTTTTTTTTTTAATGCTATGAACATTTGAACTGTTCTCTTCTATTTTGAAAAGTACAATAGATTATTGTTAACTATAGTCACCCTACCCATCTACTGAATATTATTTATTCTGTCTTCCATCTAACCTGCCGCTATCATTAACTTCCATAGATAAACACTGGTCTGAAAGGGCAAATGAATCAAGGGATTCATAGAGTATGGTCTGTAGACCCTGGGTGTCTCCAACGCCCTCTCAGGTCTGGGAGGTCAAGACTATTTCTACAGTAATATTAAGATGTTGTTTGTCTTGTAGACATTGCACAGGTGATGCAAAAGCAGTGGCGGGAAGACCTGCTGTCACCTCAATGGCAGATCAACCCAGTGCCACCAAAATACACTAGTGGTCATGATGTTTTTCTTCCACACGCTCACAGTTTAAAAAAATGATAAATTTTACTTAAGAATATTCTTGAAATTAAATTTCAACCGGAGTACACATCTATTGAATATCTTTTCTGAAATGGGAAATATGCACTAAGTGAGTTTGCTGCTTACTGAAGCATGTGTGTAATTGTCTGAGCTGCAAGATGAACTTGCCACCATTTTCATGGAGCACCTTTTTATTAACTTCCAAGAATGACTGACAGACAAACTAGGGTTACCAGACTTGGATATTTGATAGTTTCTTTCTAACATGAACTGAGTTTGTTACGTCAAGGAAAACAGTTTACGGTGTTTTTTTTTGTTTGTTTGTTTTTTTCAAGCTATGAAGTCCAAGCTTTTAAGCAATAATTATAATTGTGGACAAATTTTTATCTACTATTATGACCTTGGAAGCTTCCCATAGGTTAAGACTTCTCTGATGACATCAGGAGTGAAGTTAATAAATGTAATATAATTGATATATACTAAAAACGTATCCACATTTAGAAGGGTCTGTATAACTTTTTAAAAATAAGATTTCACAAATAAAAAATACCTACCATTCTTAAATCATGAAATAGCAAATGATCCACACAGAGTGCAAGTAGACCAATGTATTTTAAGGTAACAGAGAACAAAATGTTTATTTATGTGGTTTCAGATTTCACATTGCCTCTAATCTTTAAGAAATTGTCTGCTGTTGAGTTTTGGTCTAGCATCAAAGAATGATATCTACAAATATATGAAGAGGTTATTGATACAATATTTTATTTTCCAATTGCATATTTGTTTGAGGCTGGGTTTTCTTTACTTCCATAAAACAACATATTTCATCAAATTAAATGTGGACCTATATGTAAGAATTCAGCGGTCTTCTATTAAGCCAGATGCTAGGATATTGAAAAAACAGAAAACCAAGGACTTCTTCTCACAAATTATTTTCCTTGTGAAAAATATTGTTCATTACTTCATTAATTAAATTTAACCTATCATTATTTATTATAATTTTAAATGAATTAACAAGTATTATTTCAATTTTTAGTATTCTCTCCAGATTTAGTAAATAGTAATAGATACATAACACACATGAACAAAAGTTCTTTGGTGTCCTCAATAACTTTTAATAATAAAAATGGATTCCAGGGTGGCACCTGTGGCTCAAGGAATAGGACACTGGCCCCATATACTGGACATGGTGCGTTCAAACCGGCTCCGGCCAAATACTGCAACAACAACAAAAAAAAAAGGATTCTAAGACAAAGAAATTTGAGAACTATTGTGCTATAACTTAGGTTAGTGTTTCTTACAATGTGTTGTTCTTCAACAACCTTCATCATAAACATCTGAATTTCTTTTTAAGAATTTGACTTGCCTATCCTAAGATCTACTGGACCAAAACTACTAGGTCCAGTAGATCTTGTATTAGGGAGTACTAGTTCCTGGGGACAGTAAATCTGAATTTCAAATAAACTCTGCTGGTTAAACCTCTTGCATAGTAAAGCATGACAACTACGCTATAAATATGAGAACCTCCATCCTTTCCACGATGTATAAACTAATTCATCAAGAATCACAGCTCATTTTAGGTTTTCTTCCTTTGATATCTCTAATCCCTAACCTCACTTACTTCCCATAGGTAAATGGTAATTTTTATACTGTCATTTAAAATTTAGCCTCTACTCTTTTGTCTTTCACTCAAGCGCACACATACACCCTCAATGTACATTTGTGCCCCCATGTCTGTGAATATTCATAGAAGGAGACATAGTCTTGGAGGTTCTAATAAATAAGTCTTTATGATGATTTTACTTTGGATATACTGACCCTGCCCTAGGTGCTGAATTCAATCATTCAGAGTGGGAATATATGGATTTCTCTCCATTTTTAAAAAATTTTCTTGTGGTGTAATATATAGAACAGAATTTACCATATTTAAGCATTTTCAATTATATAGTCTGGTGGCATTAAGTATATTCACCTTGTTGTGCAACCATCACCACCATCCATATCCAGAATTTTTTCATCTTCCCTAGGTGAAACTCAAAACATTAAACGTTAATTCCTCTTTTTCTCTTACCCCCAGACCTAGAAATCACATATAAGTTTCTCTTTGGTCTACTATTCAAGCTGTAGGAAGGTTGTAGCATGTGGTAGCTGATAATTCTGCTTGAGTCTACATCAAAGTATAATGGCACGAAGACCACCCTTCATGGTAAGCACATAGTTATACCCTTTGTGGAAGTGAAGAGTTTAGTATCTTATTACACACACTAGGTAGATAAATCTGAAACCTCAGATTTTCAATTGTTCAATCCATTATGAATTGCATATTTTAAGGTATCGATGTCCATTATATATTGTGTTATCTTTGGCCAGGAAGAATTGTATTATGTGTTCTTGAGAAAGTTCTAGAATTATAGCGTTATAAACGTAGTTTAGAAGGAACTTCAAGGCTAGCTAATGTATTTACTTGGCTGTAGCCATAAAGAACACAGAGGCAGAATATTTTAATCTTTGGACTGCCTAGATGGTGAAAATCATATACTATGTGAAAATTTGGCTCATGTAACTTTGAAACATCATCCTAATTTAATCTCTTAGGAAACAGTGAAGATAACTATGGTGTTTGCCTATGGTCATCTTTCTGTAGGCTAAACATAACTAGCCCCATCAGCTGTTCATCATGGGATAGATTTAATTCCTTTAGCACAGCACTCTATTCACTTCTCTGGAATAGATTCCAGTTTCCTGAGTCTGTCTCCCAGGAGATTCTGTATCAAGATCAGATAGGTGAAACTGTTTGAGAATGTCTGACCAGCTAGATTACAGCCACACCAGCACCTTCTTTATTCAGAACCTTATAATTATACTAATGCAGTCCATAGGCACATTTGATCTTTTATCAGACATAATACATGGCAGATTCATATCAATGCTATTGTTATAAAAATGTATAAAAATAATGTTCTGTTCTCCTCCTTAGTAGTTCTTTCACAACTATCTGTAATTTTGTTTTCTAACCTAAGATTAGGCATTTAGATTCCTATTTAATTTTGTTGACTTTAGCCATTGTCCTAAAATGTTAATATCTTTTTGGAACCTGATTCTACTATATGATGTATATTATATCTGACAGGATATACTAACTAAACCTGTAGTAGTCATTCATTTGGTAGTCTTATCCAAGTAACTGACTAAATGTGTGAGGGGAACAGGACCACTGAGAACAGAATCCTTTGGCACCATGTAGAAACCTTGCAAATTAATGGAAATTTTAAAAATCTACATACATAAAATTCAATCAGGAAGAATTGTTTTCTCTCCATTTTATTTATAAGATATTGTAGATACTTTGTCAAAAGCTTTGATGAGGCGATTCGATAGCTCTGGGGGGTTTTTTTATCCATAAACATTTAATAGAAAGTTAAAAGTTATCACCTCTCAGAAGCAGAGTAAGTATTTGTGAGACAAGGTTCATTAGCTGCTTCAAAGAAAAAGGGCTATTAAGAGTAACAGACTAGGCTGGGCATGGTGGCTCACACCTGTAATCCCAGCACTCAGGGAGGCCAAGGCAGGTGGATTGCCTGAGCTCAGGAGTTTAAGACCAGTTTGTGCAAGACCAACCTGAGACCCCCATCTCTCCTAAAACAACAACAACAAAAAAGACTAGCCATGTGTTGTGGTGGGGGCCTGTAGTCCCAGCTACTCAGGAGGCTGAGACAACAGGATCACTTGAGCCCAAGAGTTTGAGGTTGTTGTGACCTATGACACCTCAGCATTCTGCCCAGAGCAACAGAGTGAGATTCTGTCTCAAAAAAATAATAATAATAAGCTAATTTACTTTGGAAAATCCTTATCCTTCCACAACCATCCTCATATACTGGGTAAACGACTCCATAGTACAAGGAGGTCAAACTAATACAACTCAGAAACTCATGTTGTCACTAGTAGTTGTTAAACTTGGGGCTTCTTTTTTCCCCTTTAAGATCAAGGATGTCCCTTTCTTAGTGAAAAAAAAAAAAAAAAAAGTTAGGAGCATCTTTAGCTCTTCATTATTTTCTCACTCATCCTTCACATATCCTTTATAAATGCCTAGACCAATTATTACTAGTATGTCTGCATGGAAGGGAGAAAAAACCCAGACACTTTTAGATGAGGGGCTTGATTTTCAGGCTTAAATCAATCATTTAGTTATAAACACCAGGAAAATGGGCCTTATGTCAGAGAGCTTGACAGATCCTTTAACTACCAGGATAGGCCCTTTAACTGCTGAAGTGTGCTCTAGATTTGAAGGTCGAAGTTCTTATGTATTTTTCCTGGTCCACTTAACTGTATCATCTAAACTTGATAAAAATGACCTGACAATGGCAGTCGTTTTCTTGAAAATGTTAGGAATCACTGTAAAGCAACTGAGAATAGGAGGAAGGCGAGTGCTTAATGGGGTGGCCCATCATAAAGACTTTGAGATGGGGGTGTGGGGAGGTGGCTTCATGCCACAGAATCTGAATCAATTACAAACTCCCTCCTTCCATGTCCAGAAGCCCAGAAGCCCCTTCTCACCAGACTAAGAATGCCAGGGAAAAAAAAAATCAATAAGCTATTGAATTGGGTTCTCTGGGGGAAAACAGTATGTTTTGTAATTTCAAAATAGCTCTTTTATTAGAGAGCTGAAGAGGGTATAGCAGATATTACATTTCTATAAAATATAAGCCAGGCAACAGTCAGATCTGTTTTAAAATTAATAGAGCTTCAATCTTTTTTTTTTTTTTTTTTTTTTTGGCAATAGATTGAGTCGTGATGCCTGCTAACTCTTCATTCTGATTTAGTAAGCATTTATTAAGAACCGTTTCATATTTCTTTAACTGTGTCACCAAAACCTATCTCTGGCCTCTGGACACTAAATTAAGTATAAAACGAATTGTGGCAAAGCTAAATAAGTAGATCCATCATTTTCCAAGAAACACATATATGTATTTAAAAAAAAATTTAGGTGTTAGGCATTGGGAGTAGAGGAAGGATGGTTCATGTGTAGGTTTAGTTATCAAAATCCACAGCATATAGGCTGACAGCTTTTGAAATACATAAACTGTTTCTCTCTCTCCTGTTTCCATAGCAACAGAGTGCACAAAGCCTTAGTTTTTGCACATAGAGAGAAAAAAATATTGGGAATGGAGTCTGGAATTGTCTGGAACAAAGAAAGAATGCAGAAAATGGAAAATTAAGCATCTGTAGTCCTCAGGCAGCCCTTGATGCTATTATTCAAAATACACACTTAAAGGCATGTAGAGGTAGCTGCAAAGAGTTTGGTCGGGACCTAAAAGGTTACAGCATCCCTGCCCGCTTCACCAAGCAAGAAATAACTCATTGCCACCCTTGTCTTGAGAAGTTTTGTTCCAGCTTCCTTCCTCAAGGCATTCTCGAAGACGCTTCCTTGATGAGCTATTCTTTCTTTACCACACTTGAGGTCGATTATCAAGATCTCTCTATTTTTTTTCTCCCTTAGTTCACAACTTTAAAGAGTCCTCTATTCAATACATAGTAGGAGGATGTGACATATAATTTAAGTGAGAGATCACAAACCGAGGTATAGAGATCGGCCAAGGAGCCGAACCCAGGGAATGCCTCCCTGGGGATCCCTGGTTACACAAGTATTTGAAGAGCCTTATCAGCTTTGAATGGGTCTGTGTCGGTCATTTCCACACAATGTACATGTTTCTATTTGGAGATGTCTGTGTCCTTCATATGGATGCATAGCCACATCTCTGAGTTTGTTTTAAATTTCATTTCTCATGGGGCTAGAAAAAACTTATGCAAGGCAGTAAATATTTCACCGAACTGTCTTTTCTTCAGATATATATATATAAAAAGGTATGTTTCAGTGAGAATATCAGCTTTCCTAAAACACACCAGAACACTATTTTTTGCTTTTCTACTTTGAAATGGAGGGAGTAAAACTTAATGACTCTTTTCTAGGAAGCCCCGTAGACATTAGACATTGAAAGGAAGTGGGCATCGCCAACTCCTAACATTTCCTTTTCAGTCTAGGAACATGGAAAGTGATGTACTTCATGTCCTCTACTAATCAGCTGATTTATTTCAGTAGAGACAAATGTGCATTCATATTTTCCCTCAGCTCCTGCTTAATGACCAAGAATATCTATTGTTACCTTTCCAGTTAGAGACAAGTTCTATAGGTATAGCAGAGTTATCATGACTGGGTATTTGGATTGCCTTTGCTTGAGTATTCCTGGAGCAAGAAGATAATTGCTGGTCTTCCCAAGGGAGGGGAAAAATGCATATAATACTGCATTTGGGAAGTTTAATGACTACTTCTGTGGATCTTGGCACTTTGCACAGAATTCTCAAAGGGATTTTTCTAAATGCAGGACATGCCCTAAATGTATAATGACATGATGAACTGGATTAGCTCAGATGAAGCCATTACTGTCTATTTGTAAATAATAAACCTTTTAAAGAAGCATATGAATGAAAACATATTTAACCAATAGACTACAATGGCTCCTAAGGGGCTTTCTGACTTGACTGGGAAAATAAATAAAACATGTTTTTTAAAATTGCCAAGATGCATACTGACCTGCTGATCCACAAGGAAAATTATTATACTATGTAAAAAAAATATTTAAAAATAAAGAAAAGAAATAAACCAAAATACAAATCCTCCTTTGTCAGCAGTCCTTAAAAAAGGGCCATTAAAAGTTTTCAATTTCTTATTACCAAAGAAATGTTATGTTTTGCGTAACATAGATTTTCACTAGAGATGGGAATAACCTATAGTGGTCTGTCCTCAAGTAGTGAACATCCTTCTCTGGTATTTATGTCTGTTTCTCTTGCCTTAAGTCAACACTACCTGAGAGAGGACTCATCTTTTTTTCTAATATCTCATTTTTCAATTCTTGGAATTATGTTTTATTGTTGTTGCAGTTGTCATTGTTGTTTTTTAGTTGGCCCAGGCCAGGTCCGACCCATCAGCCTTGGTGTATGTGGCCGGCACCCTAACCACTGAGCTAAGGGTGCTGCCCTTGAAATCACGTTTTTACTGCACTGCTATCAACAAGACTAAAGGACTCTTCCCTGTGAGTTGATAGTGACCCTACAGGTCAACCTGGCCCTCATTCCTTGACAGTCTTAGAAGAGCTGAAACTCATAGGTCAGTAGTTCCAGTTTTATGGTAGTTTCGCAAACAAATAGTGGTCCTGTGGCAGTATCTATTAACCCTATGGCCAGCTGTCATGGAGCTGCTCCTGTGAAGGAGAGATAAATCTAAAATTCTTCTGACTTTGATTTGGCCCAGACCCCACTTTGTCACAACTGACTAGGGACACCCGTCTCATTTCTGGCTGTGCGAATATCATCTTTCTTCCCTTCAGTCAGTCTGAGATATTTAAAAATCCTCTCCCTTTTTAGCTCTCAAATCATACCTTCTAAAATCTCTGGCTTTTCATTATATTCTTTAGCTATTTTAAAACTCTTCACTTCCAAGGGCCCACAGTATTCTTTCCCTGCATCAATTGGTCCTTTCATTCTTCTCTTTCCCCACGTTCTTTTTAACCTCTCTCACAGTCTCAGTGAAGTGGCTGGAAATTACTTGCTCTGAGACTCCAGAAGGTATTACTGCACTGTGGACTCATTTGCAGATAGTTCAGCTAGCAAATCTCAAAATCATGTTACTGTTTCTCTCCAATTTTCATCATTGGATATATCCCTCTCCTATATGCTTTCTTACATTTTGCCTTTCTGTATTCTAATTTCAGTAGCTTCTCTCAAAGCATTCCTTGAACCTCCTGAAAAAGCTGTTTCTTTAAGTCCATCACTGTTCCTTCTTAGAAGTTAAGCTAAGGTATATTAATGTAGTCCCTTTGCCTCTGTATTTAGTGGCAATTTGGAAACTCTATTCAGTATTCAAGTCTTTAAGATATCATTTGTTGCATGCTCTGCAAATGTGCTAAATTAAAATATGATAACCAGAGCCAAGGACAGATTGTGAAAGGGACTCTGTGGACCCACATAATCACCTGGAGGTAGGATAGTAGAAGAAACCTTTTCCATCACTCATCAGCAAATTGTAGGAGGGCCAGAGTCATAGCTGTCACTGTTTCTTAACCCTGTGAAGGACCAGGGGGAGGGAGAGAAATTACAGCATAGATATTAAGAGGGAAATGATACAATAAAATCAAGGTAATGATATAAGGTCTAACAATTAAGTTTGCAAACTCATTATAGAAAATGTACTACATACCTCATCACTAGTTACTAATGCCTAGACCACCTTCAAAACAAATTTTTTTTTGAGACAGGGTCTCACTATGTCACCCTTGGTAGAGTGCCATGGCATCACAGCAACCTCAAACTCTCAGGCTGAAATGATTCTCTTCCCTCAGCCTCCCAAGTAGCTGGGACTACAGGTACCTACAACAAGGCC
>CAUYPK010149622.1:0-17110 GCA_963574355.1 Loris lydekkerianus | reverse complement strand
CTTAGAATGGGTACAGGCAAAACTTACTAAAGGCAGAATACAAATGTCTACATACAATAACTAAGAAAATGCCATGAAGGGTACGTTGAACAGTTTGATGAGAATATTTCAGATTGTATATGAAACCAGCACATTGTACCCCTTGATTGCACTAATGTACACAGTTATGATTTAACAATAAAAACATAAAAATAAAAATAAAATAAAATGTATTATTAACATTATTTTTAGTGACATAACTGTATACACTTGTGAGGCACAATGTGGTGTTCTGATACACATACGTGGCATGATTAAATCAAACTAATTGACATATCTATCACTTCACTTACCTATTATTTTTTATGGTGAGACATTTTAAAGTCACTCTCCTAGTTATTTTGAAATATAGAACACATCATTATTGACTATAGTTGCTCTTCTTTGCAATATATCTCAAAACCTATCCATCCCGTTTACCTAAAAATTTGTACCATTTGATTATCTCCCTATTCCTCCCATTCCTGGCCTCTGGTAACCATTGTCCTACTCTCTGCTTCTTTGAGTTCAACTTTATTAGATTCCACATCAGTCATGCACTGTATAAAGATATTTGGTCAATGATGGACTGCATTTCTCAGAACACATTCCTGTCACTATGTGACACCTGACTATATAAGTGAGATCTTATGGTATTTGTCTTTCTGTGCCTGGCTTGTTTCACTTAGCATAATGTTCTCCAGATATATCCACATGTTGCAAATGATAGGTTATTAGTATCCTGAATGGTATCCTATGGTGTATGTATACCACTCTTTCTTGGCCCATTCATTTGTGATGAACATGTAGGTTGATGCCTTAGCTTGGCTATTGTGAGTAATACTAGAATGAACATGGGAGTGCAGATATCCCTTCAACATATTTATTTCAGTTTCTTTGGATATATGCCCATAAGTGGGATTATTGGATTATGTGGTAGTTTTATTTTTAGATTTTTGAGGAACCTTCATACAGTTTTCCATAATAGCTATATTAATTTGTATTCTTATAAATGTGTAAGAGTTCCCTTTGCTCTATATCCTATCCAATACTTGTTATTGTTCATCTTTTGAGAAAAAAACATTTTAACAAGGCTGGGTGAGTGGCTCATGCCTATAATCCTAGCACTCTGGGGGGCCAAAATGGGTGTTTGTTTTTTATGCCAGTACCATACTGTTTTGATTACAATTGCTTTATAATATGTTTTAAAGTCAGATAGTGTGATTCTTTCAGCTTTGCTCCTTTTGCTGAAGATTGTTTTGGCTATTTGGAGTCTTTTGTGGTTCCATATGAATTTAGGATTTTTTAAAATAGTTGTTTTTAATAGTTTTGTCCTTTAACTCTTGGAATAAAATTACTTTTCACTACAACTTTACAGTATTTGAGAATTATAACTATGTATTGCTTATATAATTGAGTGTAGGGGTGATGAAGTCCCTTAGCTTTTGTTTGTCTGGGATAATTTTTATTTCTCCCTCATTTCTGAAGGATATATTTTCCAAGTAAATTAGAGAAAGAAATAAGAAATCCCTTAAATGTGATATGTTTCTTATTTTTTATTGCATTCAACATTAATTTTGTCTTTGACTTTTGATAATTAAATTATGATGTGCTGTGGTACACTCCTCTTTGGATTGAATTTGACTGGTGACCTCTGAGCTTTCTGTATTGGGATGTTGTTGTCTTTCCCCAGATTTAGGAAATTTTCAGCTTTCTAAGTCTTTTCCTCTCTCTTTCCATTCTGAAATTTCTATTAGTTCACTTGTTGGCATCACAAAATTCCTGCAGTCTTACTTTATCTTTCTTATCTTTTTTTTTTTCTCTGATTGATTAATTCCAAATAGTCTGCCTTTAAGTTTACTATTTCTTTCTTCTGCTTTATTGAGTATGCTGTTGAGCTTTCTATTGAAAATTTCAGCTCAGTTATTAAGATTTTTATCTTTAAGTTTTTTTTTTTTTTTTTTTTTTGCAGTCTTTGGCTGGGGCTAGGTTTGAACCCACCACCACCTCCGGTACAAGGGGCCGGTGCCCTACTCTTTTGAACCACAGGTACCGCCCTATCTTTAGGATTTTTATTTAGTTTCTAAAAACTATTCTATTTCTTTGTTAAACCTCTGATTTTGTTCACGAGTTGCTTTCCAAATTTCAATTAATTTTTCAATCTGTATTTGTTATAGTTGCCTGAACTTGTTTAAGAGGATTATTCTGAATTGTTTGTCAGTCATTTCATCTATCTCCATTTCCTCTGATGCCATTACTGGAGTTTTATTAGTTTCTTTTGGTAGTGTCACATTTTTCTGATTTTTAAAATAATCCTAGTGTTTTCACAATGATGCTTGCACATTAGAGAAGATGACCACTTCTCCTGCTATTTGAAGTTGTTCTTTGGTGGTCATAGACTTTTATTATTTAACCTATCTCAGGATTTTGGATGGGCTGGCTGGTAGCAACCCTAGACAGGCATACCTTGATGTCAGTTACTCTAGTTGGGCTGCATTGTTTCCTGTGTTCTGAGGTCAAATGGTACTGCCAGCTGTACTCCACAGTCTGGTGAGACCACTAGTTGGACTCTGCTCTGAGGGAGGTCTGCTGGCTGGACTTTGTGAATATCTCCATTTGGGCATGGTTTTAGATTGTCTTCCTTGGTTGGGTGGTACTGTTGTTCGGAATCTATAGTTGGGGAGCACCACAGGATGCATGCTGAGGCTCAGCCATGTGAGATAAGCAGTGCTAGAGGCTAAGTTCCACAGAATCAGTTCACTTTATCTCTACCTACTTCAGCATGCATATTATTAACTAGAATTAAATATTTATTTACAGTTTTTTTTTTTTGAGACAGAGTCTCATTATGTCACCCTTGGTAGAGTGCCATGGTGTTACAGCTCATAGCAACCTCCAACTCTTGGGCTTAAGTGATTCCCTTGCCTCAGCCTCTCAAGTAGCTGGGACTACAGGCACCCGCCACAATGCCTGACTATTTTTTGGTTGTAGTTGTCATTGTTGTTTGGCAGGCCCGGGCTGGGTTCAAACCTGCTAGCCCCAGTGTTTGTGGCCAGTGCCCTAGCCACTATGCTACAGGTGCCGAGCCAACACACAAATCTTAAATGATGCATTTTTATATATCAGCAAACCCAAGTAACCACCACTTACATTAGCCATCAGCATCCCATGCTTCCTTATGCTTCCTTTCAACCTACAAAATCACTTTTTAAAGAGAGTGAGATAAAATACATATGATGTAAAGTGGTTGGGTGCAGTGATTCATGCCTGTAATCCTAACACTCTGGGAGGCCAAGGCAGGTGGATTGTTTGAGCTCAGGAGTTTGAGACCAGACTGAGCAAGAGCAAGACCTCCAGTCTTTACTAAAAATAGAAAAACTAGCCAGGCATGGTGGCACCTGCAGTCTCAGTACTTAGGAGGCTGATGCAAGAGTGTCACCTGAGCCCAAGAGTTTGAGGTTGCTGTGAGCTATAATGATGCCATAGCACTCTCTACCCAGGGTGGCAGAATAAGACTCTGTCTCAAAAAAAAAAAAAAAAAAAAAGCAAAAAACATATGACATAATATTTACCATCTTAACCATTTTCAAATGTACTATTCACTGGCATTAAGTATGCAACCAAATCACTTTTATTTCTAATTAATTCTTTTAAATTTATTATTTGGCTGTTATTTTTTCAGTATTGCTCTTGCACATAGTTTAAAGAGTCAAAATAGCTCTGAAAGACTTACTATGAAAAACAACAATTTCCATACACATTTTATTTCCCCTTTTCTTGAGGAAACCACTCTTTCAATTATTCTCCACGTGTCCAAATAGCATGATTATGTTGCCACTTCTTGACTTTGTGTTTTAGCATTGACTTCCCACTAGGGAAGGTAAAGATTGAGTTCTCTTGCAGTTTCCCACACATTAGCATCACTTTTACCTCCCATGCACTCCTAATGTTTCTACGATAATTTTGGTTAGATCAACATGGAATGTTTACATTATTCTGACCATGTAAATGAGATTCAGTGAGCCACATAATATACCTTTACTTTTTCCTGTGCAACTGTTTGTTTTCCCTGGGAACACAGATAGTCACTAGAAATTTTGGGTATCATTTTGAGGTTGTAGCCTAAAGTTAAATAATTCCTTGATAAGTTCTAAGTTGCCCTAATTCCTTGGTTAGTTGTGGGAAATGAGACTAGAGTAGAGCTCAGAGAATGTCTATTTCACCTTGGGTGACTGAGTTACATGCCTGCCTATTCTTTCCTATTCCCTTTCTCTCCCCTTTTCTACCCTCAGAGGATCATAGGCTCTCAGGTCTCTCCCCGTCTCCAGTATTTTGGTCAGTCACTGAGCGGAGGACAGGACCTCACAATGGATGGACTGGTGGACCTGTCTGTAGGGGCCCAGGGACATGTGCTGCTGCTCAGGTGAGAATTCCTTTTGTAGGAGACCAAGTATTCTCCTTTGGAGGAAGTTTTTTGCTGTCTGAAGGTCCCTGATGATTTTCTGGTATCCCTGCAGGTCCCAGCCAGTGCTGAGAGTTGAGGTGAACATGGAATTCACACCCAGGGAAGTGCCAAGGAGTATAGTTGAATGTAGTAATCAAGTGGCAAAAAGCCGGGCCGCTGGGGAGGTCAGAGTCTGCCTCCATGTCCGCAAGACCACACGGGATCGGCTGAGAGAAGGTGCAGCTTGGTGGATAAATCTCAAGGGACATTGATGGGTGGTTCAGTCTAGTCTGCCTGGCCTTATGGCAGTCCCAAGCAAAGATCTCACTGACTCTGCAGCCTTCTCTGAGCTAGACCAGAGTAAGCAGGCTATTTTCCTGCTGGGTGGGGAAACTCAGCAATCCTACTAAATTAGTGACCATGTGGTACTTACTCTCCCCGCAATCCAGAGAACTGAGGACCCTACATTTGTGAAAAAAACCAAGGCTTTTTTTTTGTTTTTAGAGACAGAGTCTCACTTTATCAGCCTTGGTAGAGTGCTGTGGCATTACAGCTCACAGCAACCTCCAGCTCTTGGGCTTAGGCGATTCCCTTGCCTCAGCCTCCCGAGTAGCTGGGAATACAGGTGCCCACCACAACGCCCGGCTACTTTTTTGTTGCAGTTTGGCCAGGGCCAGGTTTGAACCTACCACCCTCGGTATATGGGGCCAGTGCCCTACTTACTGAGCCACAGGCGCTGCCCACAAAAAAACAAGTTAAAAAAAAAAAAATAAACTGAGAGAAAACTCATTTGGGAAAGATTGAGCTGATGAGCTAAACACAAATTCATAAAGCATTCAGATATGCATTTTATCATCAGTAACCTGACTTCCTCCCTTGTCCCTATTGATGAAAAGTGGAATTGTGCTTGGGGTGGGGGAATAGTAATGACAGTACTAGAAAGAAATAAGAAGAGGAGATAAAATTATTAGGTGGGTGTTGTGAGGCACTCCTGTAGTTTTAGCTATTCAGGAGGCTAAGGTGGAAGGATCACTTGAACCCAGGAGTTTGGACCAAGCTAGCCACATAGTGAGACCCAGCTTTCAAAAAGAATTCTAGCAGCAGCCTTACTGGGATGAGGAAATATCAGAGGTTGGGGCATCCAACATGGCTAAAAATTAAGAAAAAAGTCTTGGAGAGTAGAAAATTGCAGAGAGGTTGCCTCAAAATTTACACAAAATTCCTTTCAAGTCATTGGCTGACTTTTAAGCTGTGAATGCTCAGGTCAATACTCCAAGAAACTCAGTAGAAAACAGCAACTTAAACGCTAAAGAGCAGAGCAGAGCAGAGAATTCATCAGCTTCCCAGTGCTTGGGAGACAGAGGTTAGAGAGGGACCCTTTGTAAAGCACCTTGGTCTTTTCATTGAGACACCTGATCAGCGACTAAGAGAAAAAATAGGCACTAGAAATACACTCACAGATGATTCAGAAATTAGAGTGATTGGATAGGAATTTTTAAAAGTAACTACAATTCCTATCTTCAAGAAAAAAAGGAATGGATGGAGAACTTTAGCAAAGACCTAGAATTCATAAAATAGAGTCATATGGAAACTCTTACACTGAAAAGTACGATGGAAAATTAAGAATTCAGTTAAATAGATTTAATAGCAGATTAGAAGAACAGAGAATTGGAAGACAAGTCAATTGAAAGAATTTAGATTGACACACAGAGGAGAAAAAGCTGAAAAATACAGAAAAACATCTTAAGAGACATATGGGATAGGGCAGTACCTGTGGCTCAGTGGATAGGGTGCTGGTTCCATATACCCAGGGTGATGGGTTTGAACCTGGCCCTGGCCAGCTAAAACAGCAGTGGCAACTGCAACAAAAATAGCCGGGTGCCTGTAGTCTCAGGTACTCGGGAGGCTGAGGCAAGAGAATCACCCTAGCCCAAGAGCTGGAAGTTGCTGTCAGCTGTGACGCCACAGCTCTCTACTGAGGGAGACAAAGAAAAAAAAAAAGAGAGAGAGATATGGGATATGGTGAAAGATCTGACAACCATGTAGGTGGAATTACAGAAAGTATGGAGTTGGGGTGGGGGAGAGAGAGAGAGAAGTAAGACAAAAGCAATTGTTAAAGAAATAGTGATTAAGAATTTTCTAAAACTGCCAGGTGCAGTGGCTGTCACCTATAATCCTAGCACTCTGGCAGGCCAAAGTGTATGGATTGCCTGAGCTCATGGGTTCGAGACCAGCCTGAGCAAGAGTAAGACTCCATCTCTAAAAGTAGCTGGGCATTGTGGCAGGCACCTGTAGTCCCAGCTACTTGGGAGGCTGAGGCAAGAGAATCCCTTGAGCCCAAGAGTTTGAGGTTGCTGTGAGCTATGACAGAACAGCACTCTAATGAGGGTGACAAAATGAGACTCTGTCTCAAAAAAAAAAAAAAAAAGAATTTTCTAAAACTGACAAAAGATATCAAGATTCTTTATAAAATCAAAGCAGGATAAAATATAAAGGTAATTTTCAGACCAAGGCACACTATAGTCAAACTTCTGAAGACCAAAGACCAAGAGAACAAATTTTTAAAGCAGCTAGAAAAATACACTTAATTTTCTAGTCTGCAAGGCTATGTTGTTTAGTAGGATGTAAGCACACCAATTTGTACAAATACACACCGAATCTCTTAATGGCATAAATATATTTATGATCTATGTACAAACAACTTAATAAAAATAAATAAATAAATAAATAAATAAATAAAATAATTTTCTAGTCTGGGACAGACTAGCTACCAGTTATTGAGTACTTACTGTATGGCAGACGCTGTGCTAAATGTTTTATAGGCACTATTTCATTTCATTTTTGTCACTGGGAAGGTGTAATTATTATTTCCACTTTAAAAACAGGGAACTGAGATTCAGAGAGGTCAGACAAAATGCCCTAAGTCACGTAGCTGGAAGCACAGGGATGGGACCTTAAGTTCTGTCCATCTTCAAAGCCTGGGCGCCTCACCACCGTGCTCCCCTGCCTCCTCAGGACAGATCCAGAGCACGATCACTTATGACCTGGCTCTGGACTCCACCCGCATGCATCCCCGTGCCATCTTTGATGAGACAAAGAACAGCACGCGCAGGCAGCTACAGACCTTGGGGCTGACACAGAAGTGTGAGACTCTGAAGCTACAGTTGCTGGTGAGCAGGCTGTGGGTCCTCCAAGAATGGGCTGGACTTGGGAAGCTGAGGAAGGCAGATTCCCAAACCCCTGCTGTCTCTCAGGATTGTATAGAAGACTCAGTGAGCCCCATCACCCTGCGCCTCAACTTCTCTCTGGTGGGGATGCCCTTGTCCTCTTCCGGGAACCTTCGGCCAGTGCTGGCTGTGGACGCTCAGAGACTTTTCATAGCCTTGGTGAGTCCTGCGTTGGGGTCCCGCAGGGGCATGGAAGAGAACAGAGGCCAAGATGGCTGAAGCTCATCCTATTTTCTTTCGATATTTTATTTTGTTTCATTTCATAATATTCATAATTTCCTTTCCTTTCATTTTATCATATTATTTATTTTACAGTTCCCATTTGAGAAGAATTGTGGCAATGACAATATCTGCCAGGATGACCTGAGTATCACCTTCAGTTTTATGGAGTGAGTTTCTTTTCCTCATTACTTCTTCCAAACCTGTACCACGACAAGGTGTGAGGGAGTGGAGGTGTTTGTGCGCCACGGGTCCCTTGAGGCTGCCCCATGTACTGTTATCTATGTTCGAGTGCGCATGTCTCCTTTCTACCAGAGCAGACTTACCACAGGGAAGCCTTCAGCGCCTCATGGCCTATCTTGTTCTTCCCACAGCTTGGACACCCTGGTGGTGGGTGGGCCCCGGGAATTCAATGTGACAGTGACGGTGAAAAATGAGGGTGAGGACTCCTATAGGACTCAGGTTGCCTTTTTCCACCCACCTGGCTTGTCCTACCGGAAGCTGTCTCAAACCCAGGTAACTAAATCTTCTTAGGCTCCATCTGACCTTCGCTTTCTCCATCCCCAGGGCTGGTGGTCAACATTACCACCTTTATCTCCCTTGCCTTCCAGCAATCCTGGCGCCTGAATTGTGAGTCTGTCCCCTCCACAGAAGGGCCTGGAACCGAGAAGAGCTTCAGCTGTAACATAAACCACCCCATCCTCCCAGACAACTCAGAGGTCAGAACTGCGGACTTCTCTCTTTTCTCCTTTGACTTTTTCTGGAATTCTTCTATTAATATTTCTTTCCCCCCCGCCCTCTTCCTTTCTTGTGGTTACTTTTTGCAAAACAGCTTTATTCCCAGGGTTGTGTACCCATCATCATGGCCAATTTTCAAGCATTTTCATACCTCATAAAGATATCCTGGCCACCCTGGTCACCAGCCCCAATCCTCTTATCTCTCCCTGCCCTGGACAACCATTAATCTATGTTGTCGTTATAGATTTGCTTATCCCAGATAGTCATATAAGTGGAATTGTACAGGATGTGATCTTTTGCGACTGACTTTCACTTAGGATAATGTTTTCAAGGGCCCACATTGTAGCATGCAGCAATATTTCATTTCTTTTTATTACTGAACAATATTCTCTCTTAGGGGTAGACCACATTTTAGTTATCCATTCATCAGTTGATGGATATTTGGGCTGTTTCTTCTCTCCTATTCAAATCACTGTTTCTCTTTTCTCCAACTCCAGGTCACCTTTAATATAACACTTGATGTGGATGCTAAAGCTTCCCTTGGAAACAAACTGCTCCTCAAGGCCAATGTGACCAGGTGCGCTGTGCCCAACCTCCCACAAGCACCCTCCCCTGTGCTGCGCCAGCCCCTTGCCAGGGTGGACCTTTTCCTTCTCCTCACTGGTTCTCCCTTCGACTCATTCATTTGTTCAACAAACACCCACTGAGTATCCACCATGTGCTGGGCATGGTACCCAGTGCTGGTGGGACAATGAGAGTCAAGGCACCTGTGGTTCCTGCCCTCACAGAGATTATAATTCAGTGACAAAAATAGCCAAGAAAATTGGCATTGCAATATAGTATGAAATGAAAGATTAATGGGGGATGTCTGGTGTTCTTGGGGTCTTGGCATTCAGAGAAGATTCCTAAAGAAAAATATATTTAGGCTGTAAACTAGCCAAGCAAAGGCGAACTGAAGGTGAGTGTGAAGACAGACAGAAGGAAGCACATACCAGGGAAGGCCTGGAGGCCAGAAAGATCAGAATGTCTTTAGGAACGGCCTCAGCACAGAACGCAGGATGTAAGGAGTTGGTGTGGGTTAGATATAGGTCATGTCACACCATAACTGATGAGTAGTGTGAGAAAATTTGCAATTTCATCTATGCATGTGACCTAATCATATTTGTGTGTTAGAAAGGTTGCTGTCCAGGAGGGCTGGAGATTGGGGTGGGAGCAGTTTTGAATTTGACCTGTTAGAAGAAGGCTTCTGTGGGCAGCCAGGTGAGCAGGGATGGCCCTGGGCTGGGCAGGGGCAGGGGGCTGAGAACAGAGGTGTGTGAGACGCAGAGATAACAGGACTTGGTGATTGGAGGTGAGGGCTGAGGGAGAGGGAAGCGGAAAGGCTGATTTTTATTTTTAATGCTCCAGCTCTCAAGAGCTGGCTAGAGCGCTGTCTCCCCCTCTAGTGAGAACAACATGCCCAGGACCAAGAAAACGGAATTCCAACTAGAGCTGCCTGTGAAATACGCTGTCTACTTGGTGGTCAACAGGTGCTGGCTTCCAGGACTTTAGCTGAGCCTCTGCCACTGGGCTGGACATAGGCAATTGTATATCTGTGTGTGTGAGTCTGAGCTTATGTTTGTGTGTGCTTATGAGTGGGAGAGAGGATGTATGTGCATTTGTGTATATATGTATATGCACGGGCGTGTATTTGTATGTGCATGCGTGAGTGTGTGTGTCAAAAGGGCACACGTTTCCCCCTCCCTCCCTGTCCCCCACACCATCCCACCATGTGTCACTCCTTCACACTTCGCCTGAGACCCACTCCCAGGACACCCCCCATATTCTGTCAGCTACTGCCCCTTCTATCTCCCTTCAGCCATGAGACCTCTACCAAGTATCTCAACTTCACGGCCTCAGAGAAGATGAGTAAGGTTATTCAGCATCGCTATCAGGTGGGGAGCTGGGGACACCTGGGTCCTGAGAAAGAGGCTGGGGAGGAAAATGAATGTGAAGAGATGTAGAAACATGATGGGGGACGTGTATAGGCCCGGTTTCCAGCTCATAAGCACATGCATATTTGTGTTCATACAAATACATAATTAGCTCATTTCATCTTCATAACAACACTGGGAGGTGCCCTTGTTACTCTCAGTTTACAAATGAAGAAACTGGGGCTCAGGGTCAGGAACATGAGCAGAACATACCCAAAGTCTCACAACTAAGAGGAGTAATAAGTGGCAGAGCTAGGGCTTAAGACCAGCCTGCCTGGCTCTCGACTGTGTGTTTCTACTCTCTGCTGCCTCCCAGGAAGCAGCAGGATGCTTGGACCTGCCAGGGCTTACTCAGGGGTACCGCGAGGATGCTGAGGGCAAGAGCTGCTGGGGCCGGAAGGGCCAAGCCCTGATCCCCAACCCCTCTCCAATGTAGTTTAACAACCTGGGGCAGAGGAGCCTCCCCGTCAGTGTGGTCTTCTGGGTCCCCATTCAGCTGAACCAGGTGACCGTATGGGACCGCCCCCAGGTCACCTTCGCCCAGGTGAGTCCAGCTAGACCTGAGAAGTGGGCCAAGCTCTCCTCCCATAGCCCTGATCTTTTCTAGAATCTCTGTATTTCTTCTGCTGGATTTTTGAGCCTCTTCTGACCCTCTCCTGGACCCAGGCTCTCGTGCTCCCTAAGCAGGGACCCAGGAGCCCTCATTTCTCTCTTCTTACAGTATTTGTCTTTCCTCAGAACCTCTCGAGCATGTGCCACACCGAGAACAGTCTCCCCGCTAACTCTGACTTCCTGGCTGAGCTTAAGAAAACCCCAGTGCTGGTGAGAAGAGGCCGAGCCCCTGCTTCGGAGCCATGTGCAGACCCAGTCCAGTCTCTCTGGGCACACGGGGATGTTTTCTGCACCCAGCTTCCTTAGTCATCTCCCTCCTCTTCTCCTTCCCCCAGAGCTGCTGGATCGCTGTCTGCCAGAGAATCCAGTGTGACATCCCGTTCTTCAATTTCCAGGAAGAATTAGATGTCATCATTAAAGGCAACCTGTCCTTTGACTGGTATATCAAGGTAGGTGGGGTCCTGTGTCTTCATCGGGCATAGACATGGACTTTAAAGCCCTCAGGTCCAGCTCACATTTGGCTTCTCTTCCACAGACTTCGCACAACCACCTCCTGGTCACGAGCACAGCTGAGATCTTGTTTAATAACTCAATGTTTGCCCTGCTTTCAGGACAGGACGCATTTGTGAGGGCCCAGGTATCTGTCTCAGGCACAGAGAGACTATTGGAGGGAAGCGGGGAGGTTGGGCTTGGATAGATCTCTGGGGTAGTGGAGGCAAAGAGAGAGAAAGAAAAGGGAGAAGGAGGTGGGAGAAAAGGAGCGAGGGCTGGGATATTGGGAGACATAGGGAGGGTTAGTCCCTAGGTTCAGGGAGTGCACAAAGTCTGTCTGATTGGGGAAACCCTAGAAAGCTGAGGTCTGTCTCCCCTGACACGCCCTCTTTCTCCTCTTCCTTCCCCAGACAGAGACCAAGGTGGAGCCGTATGAAGTTCACAACCCTGTCCCTCTCATCGTGGGCAGCTCCATTGGCGGCCTGGTGCTCCTGGCCCTCATCACGGCTGGGCTGTACAAGGTCCTGTCCACTTCCCTCTTCCTCTTTAGCTTCTTACTTAGCAGCTCCATTACCAGGTTCAAATATCAGGAGTGCCATGTTCCCTTAGCCTCTCTATACCTCAGTTTCTTCAGTTGTAACACAGGAATATCAATATGGCTCAGCACCTGTAGCACAGTGGTTACAGCACTGGCCACATGCAGGGCAGGTTCGAATCCAGCCTGGGCCATCTAAACAACACTGACAACTGCAACAAAAAAATAGCCAGGCATTGTGGCAGGCACCTGTAGTCCCAGCTACCTGGGAGGCTGAGGCAAGAGAATCACTTAAGCCCAAGAGTTTGAGGTTGCTGTGAGCTGTGATGCCCCAACACTCTACTGATGGCAACATAGTAAGTCTCTGTCTCACACACACACAAAAAATAGAACATTAATACCCATTTTGTGAAGGATACTGGGTTAATAAATGTGGAGCACTTAGAATGGCCCCTGATATAGAATGACCACTAAATAAGGAATGCTGCTTCTTCTTGTTATATTTTATATTTCTTTCCAGGGCCCAACACTGGTGTCATTTCCCTGCCTGCCCTACTTTTCCCGGATGTCTTCCACATGCTACCCCATTCTTAAGACCCTTCTTGGTCCTTCTTTCTCCCCTCTTGGTCTGCAAGGCCCTCGCCCACTCTCTGGGCCTCTGTAGCCCTTACTGCTCTGTCTCTGTCCCAACAGCTCGGCTTCTTCAAACGACAGTACAAGGACATGATGACCGAAGCTGGTCCCCAGGAGGCCCCACTCCAGTAACGGCTCCTTCCTCACTGAGTGGCCCTGTCCCGCAGCAGGCAGCACTTTGGTCAGACCAGTGTTTGGGTCTCCAGGCTGTTGGACAGACTTGTCCATTAGGAGACCGGGGCAGTGGGTCTCACTAGGAAAAGACCTGCTTGGGTTTCCATTTAGTAAGTGCGCAAGTGTGTGCAAGTTGTGCGTGTAGCTTGAGTGTGGGCAGTGTCATCAGCACAACCCTCAGGCAGAGGGAAATTGCTTTGCTTCCTCCTGTGTGGGTGTAGATGCTGTTGGGCCTTCCTCTGGGAGAGATAATGGCCAGATTTTGTGGGTGAACATAAAGGGAAATGCAGCAGAATCCCTCTCTGCTGAAGGAAGTGAGACTTCCCTTCAGGGCAAGCAGGCAGACCTGCCGGAGCCCATGTGAGTGAGGACTGAGACCCTGTGGAGAAGCCATGGGTGGAAGCAGGAGCTGTCAGCCAACAGGAGCCTATCCAAATCCACCCCGCGCTATAGCTGGGAGGCCCCAATCAGGGTGTCCAATGAGGAATGATTTATGAATCTCCCTTTATGCATTCATTTATTATTTTAATGTTACTTTTTATTTTCTGAATTGATAAACCTGTCCCTAGTGCAAAAAGCAAAAAACATTAGGGTGTATGGTGAAAAGTCTTCCTTTTCCAATATTCAGCTGGGGAAGGAAGGTACAGTGAAGGTTGTGGGTTTTGGGACCTCCTTCAGAAAGATTCTATGCATGTGCAAACACACAGACACACACAAGTTGTTTACACGAATGGTACTGTAATTTATACTGTATGGATCTTGCTTTTTCCATTAATAAAGCTTAGACATTGTTTCACATCTAGGCATAAATTACTTTTCGTTCTTTTATACAGTTGTGTAGTATTCTACTGTGTGGCTGTTCCAGCATGTATTTGACCAGTCTTTTTTTATATATTATTTCCAAACTCTCACTATTATAAATAATGCTGAATGAATAAATTGAATATATGTCAGTTTTGTATATGTGTAAGGATAATTCATGGGATATATTTTTAGAAGTTTGGGTTCTAGCAGAAGCAAACCCAAACATTTGAGTGGAAGAAGTTTGTTGAAGATGTGGTCCCAGGAAATACGGAGAGGTGGGGGGAAAGGGCTGAGGAAGGGCAGGCAGCCAATAATGCTTAATCTCACTGCACAGTTCTGGAGCCCGTATAGAACATGCACCTTGGCATTATCTCACCCTTGGGGAGAAGGAGCTGGAATATATACATTTATTTATTTTTATTTATTTATTTTGAGACAGAGCCTCTAGCTGTCGCCCTGGGTGGAGTGCTGTGGTGTCACGCTCACAGCATCCAACTCCTGGGCTTAAGCGATTCCCTTGCCTCAGCCTCCCAAGTAGCTGGGACTACAGGTGCCCGCCACAATGCCCGGCTATTTTTTGGTTGTAGTTGTCATTGTTGTTTGGCAGGCCCAGGCTGGATTTGAACCCAGCAGCTCTGGTGTATGTGGTTGGCGCCTTAGCCGCTTGAGCTACAGGCACCAAGCCTATTTATTATTAATATTTTTTGAGACAGAGTCGCACTATGTTGCCCTTGCTAGAGTGCCGTAGCATCACAGCTCACAGCAACCTCAAACTCCTGGGCTCAAATAATTCTCTTGCCTCATCCTCCTACAGGAGCCCGCCATAATGCCTGGCTACTTCTTTGTTAGTGTTGTCATTGTTGTTTACCAGGCCCTGCCCGGATTCGAACCTACCAGCTGCAGTGCATGTGGCCAGCACCCTAACCACTGAGCTACAGGTGCTGAGCCTGCGCTGGCAAAGTTTTGATAGCTGTTTCCAGCCCTCTCCCCAGCACTGATGGTCCTCCACTGCCATATAGTAACCACACTGTGAAAATATAGTAACCACTGCCCTGGCCTTAGAATATAACCTCTCTAATTCTCACACCAGTGCTGCTAAGGGGCTGCTACTTGCTATTTATTGTTATCTGAATTTCACTTATGAGGAAATTGAGGCTTAGATAGATCATGCAATTGCCCGAGGTCATATGGCTAAGAAGGAAATGCAGCTGGTAATTAATCCTGACCCTACCTAGCTCTAAAACTTTTCTTTTACTATCTTGACAGCCTCAGAGGAACGGCCTTGCTGAGGGCACGAGAGAGTGTGGGGAGAGGGTGGCTGCTATTTAGCTGCCATCTTAACTTGAAGCATATGAAATTGCTGACACTTTTTTTTTTTTATAAAAATGCAATTTAATCATGTTAATTGAAATATAAGAAAATCATGGCTTAGATGACCTGTTCGAGATGAGATAAGAGGAGAGAAGAGCTTACTTCTTAGGGAGGTGAAGGAAGGGGCCCCAAGGGAGGTGACATCTGACTCACTTAGAAGCTCTCCTACCAGAAGGCAGCACAGATGAGGCTAGAAAAGTGGGCAGGACCTGGGTATATGTGCTTTGTAAGACAGTGAGGAGTTCCCATTTTATTCAAAGTGCGATAAGATGTTATCAGAGGGTGACTAGTGAGACAACCACACACACACGGTCACCTTTAGCTGGTTCTGCAAAATTTCCTCTTCTGACTTAAAAGTAAAATCTGTTAAGAATGTTTATTTTTCCTTAAGTTGAAAGTTCAAAGTCCTTAATATCTCCAGAAACCCTTAATTGAACCAAGAAAGAAAGAGCCCCTTTCCTTGCAGTCACCTGGCCTTGCTTGGGCAGCTAAGGGGCCTGTGGGCTGAGTCCACATTAGCATCTTTGAATTAGAAGCTTGTTAAATTCAGCCGGACAGGAGCTTAATAATGAGTGAGAAAAGTAAATCATTTCAGGTGACAAATTACCCTGGTGTGACCACAAAGTTACTAATAAACACGGCTATAAATCTGCAGTGACAAGAGGCAAAACCCAGAAAGCCTGGATTTGTTTTTATTTGATGTGTGGGGAGGGGTGTCTCTCGCTTCAGAATAAATAAATTCCTTCAGTACATGTCCTCCCTCTCCTACTTAGTAATAGAATTTCTATTTGGGCCACCATGATAGATTGTTATAATTGTAACCCCCAAAGCATATTTGTCTCTCTCCTTGAATCTGGGCTGGTCTCCTGGCTAGATTTGACCAACAGAATGTGCTAGAATGGTCAGATGAGTTCTGGAGCCTATACTATAAGAAGCATGGTAGCTTTTGTCATCCCCCTCCCCAATGCGGAGGCCACCATGCTGTGATGCATGTAGCCTACTGGAGAATGTGTGCCCACACGGAGACAGATGAGGCCTCAGCCAGCAGCTACCGAAACTGCCAGTTGCACATATGAGGCCAATACGAACCTTCCAGCCCAGTCCAGCCATCTGATGACTGCAGCCACAGGTAAGTCCAACGGAACCACCCAGATTGTCACCTCACACAACTATGAGAAATAATAAATCGCTGATGTTGCAGTACTCTGTGTTCTGGAGTGGGTTATCCATTTTCAATGGGCAACTCATATAACCAGGCAGTGAAAGAGCACATTTCCCAGCCTCCTTTGTGGCTGAGGTGGCCACATGGCTAGGTTTGGCTAATGGGAGAGATTCCCTAGAGAGCTGAAGTAGAGGGAACAACTTTGGAATCAGGTGCTTTGAGAGAAAGCATCTTCTCTTTCTCTTCAACATCTTTGCACTGGCTTGAGTGTGCACCATGCTGGACCTCACCGCCAAGGGCCAACACCCAAGCTGAGAATGCCAGAGTGGACAGAGAAGCCTGAGTCCTGACTCTGTGGAGCCACCATGTTAGCCTTGGACTCCATGTTCTTACGCTATCACAGGAAAGAGAAACGAACACTGATCTTGTTGGAGACCTTGTTATTCTGAGCCTTTGACACAGCAGTTGACTCTGTATTGTAACTAATATCACTGCCTTCCCAGAGATCGATCTTGCTTTCCTACTGTTCATGAAACTGGACTTGTGATAAAGCCTGAAGGTTTCTTTTTTTTTTTTTTTTTTTTTTTTTTATTATTATTATTTTATTATTATTATAGATAAAAATATGCACCATAGATGTGGCCCAACCCATCACCCTCCCTCCACCCAAACCTCCCCCCTCCCTTCCCCTTCCTTGGTCCTTTCCTC
>CAUYPK010149621.1:0-11724 GCA_963574355.1 Loris lydekkerianus | reverse complement strand
TTGGGCTGCAATAAACATTCTGGTACAGATGTCTTTGTTATATTGTGATTTTTGGTCTTCTGGGTATAAACCTAGTAAAGGAATTATAGGATCAAATGGCAGGTCTATTTTTAGGTCTCTAAGTATTCTCCAAACATCCTTCTAGAAGGAATGTATTAGTGTGCATTCCCACCAGCAGTGTAAAAGTGTGCCCTTTTCTCCACATCCACGCCAATATCTCTGGTTTTTGGATTTTGTTATGTGGGCTACTCTTACTGGGGTTAGGTGATATCTCAAAGTAGTTTTGATTTCCATTTCTCTGATGATTAAGGATGATGAGGTTTTTTTATGTGTTTGTAGATCGTGTGTCTGTCTTCTTTAGAGAAGTTTCTCTTCAAGTCCCTTGCCCATGCTGAGACGGAATCACATGTTCTTTTTATTTTTTTTAATTTTTTTGAGACAGAGTCTCAAGCTGTCTCCCAGAGTAGAGTGTCATGGCATCATAGCTCATAGCAACCTCCAACTCTTGTGCTTACACAATCCTCTTGCCTCAGTTTTTCTATTTTTAGTAGAGACGGAGGTCAGACACTTTTGTGCAGGCTGGTCTCGAACTCCTGAGCTCAAGCAATCCACCTGGCTTGGCCTCCCAGAGTGTGGTTTGTTTATTTTATAATCATTTTTTAAATTTTATAATATTAGGCGGTACGCATATTTTGTTTACATACTTTGTACAAATGGAGTCAAAGGTACAAGTGTGCCCTTCACCCAGAAAGTATGTACTGCACCCATTAGATGTGAACTAACCCAGTCTCTGCTTGACTTTTGTTGAGATTTACTTCCAGATGTGCGCTGAAGTATTGATTGACTAGTTCCAATTGGGTATTGGGTACATGTGATGTTTTTTTCTCCATTCTTGTGATGTTTCACTTAGGTCTTCACTTCCATCGAGGTTGTCACAAAAGATAAGAGATCACCATTTTTTTTATGGTTGAGTAATACTCCATGTTATGCATATACCAAGTTTTCTTAATCCATTAATGTGTTGGCGATGGTTTATTTTTAAAGTTTGTATATAATGGAGTATGTCACTGCCTTTATTAAAGTAGAGATTTTCATTTAGAAAGTATTTTCAATTTTAAATGTGGTAACAGAGTCCCACATAAGCACAAAATACTTTCCTAACATAGCAGAGGATTTGTATACAGCTGTTCATTCTTTCACATAACTCTGTACCCCTCAGTCCCTGCTGGCTCAAGAACATAAAGGAGGTCCCGTTGGCAGGCACTTTCCAGTAACGGGCCCACATGGGCTCAGCTGTGGTCTCGGAGCCTGTGGGGGGCAGCCCCAGCCCTTCCTGTCCTGTGCCTTTGCTTTAGTAGGTGCCAAATATGAGCCCATGGTCAAGTTTTCGTTTTCTTTACGAGGCTACAGCCTATTTGCACAGCCTGTAGCAGTTACACATGCATTTGGAATATTTTCTTTTTATAATCTCCTGTCACTATTTCTCTTTCAGAATTTTTTTTTTTTTTTTTACTGTTTTCATTTGCTGTTCGTACACATTTAAATACAGCCTGGGCATATTACAATTTTTCTGAAAGTCAAGGAGACTTTAGAAGTAGTAAGTGCAGTGGCTGTATCTGTGAATTATTAAAGTAAAAAAGTTAGGTCTCCTACAGGTCAGAGAATTAAATGATTAAGTTGAGATTATTATCTTCATTTTCTTACATGGCATCTGTATGGTTTGTTCAAAAGATTTGAGTATGTCTTTTAAGGAACTAGTCTTATCATACAAAAATAAGTAGTTTTAATTATAATGATTGCATTGCTTTATGACATGCTGCTTTTGATGACATAACAAACATTCACATTTGTCACTGAAACAAATGTAGATCTTAATGAGATTAACGAGTGCTTTGTCTTCCTTTGCTGAAGTTTAGCTGACATACTTAATCATATATTTCATTAAAAACACTTTGCTAACTTTAGTTATCTAGAAATTAATTTCTATAATAGTTTTGTTCTTAACAGAATCCCCTTTGTGTTTAGTTTGGGCACTTTATAATTCTTCCAAGAATCAAAGAGACTTTAGAAATAGTGAGTGCATTGGCTATACCATTGATATGTTAAAGTTAAAAATTTTAATCCTAAAAGGTCAAGAAATTAACTAAAAAAGGTTATTATGTTCATAGTAAAATTATTCTTAATATTTTGCATGTGGCAGGGATTCAGTGTATTCCTTAAGAATGCAGTTGACTTCCAGAGATCCAATCTGGGCAAATGTGTGACAGGCAACTGTTCCATGGAATTAGAGAGGTCATTTTATACAGAGCTGAGTAATGTTTTACAAATGCTGATTTCACATTTTACTTGTAGGAGAATCACACTTTGAAATAATTATCTTTTGGAAAAAGTTTGCCTACTCTAAGAAAAACTCCATGTTTTTAAAAATTACAAAAAGGATCCACAGTTGAGGTTCAAATAGTAGATGCTTCTTAAAGCATATTAATTATTTTTAAGATCTTACTATACACAGCTATTCAAAACTGTATTTGTTTAGCATATAAGGGGTTTCCTGGCACTAAAATAAAAATCTAGTTTGGGGGAAGAAAATAAATTAAGTATATTAGGGCTACTATTTAATATCCTTCTAGAAGTGAAAAAAAGTACACATTTTCAGGGTTTTTAAAACTCAATTATTTGAGCCCTGTCATAACTGTTAGTCAGATTTTCTTTCAATAAATAGTGGTGATTGATAGTTTTGAAACTTTGGGTCTGAGGCCTGAGTGATAAATAGTTTCTTCCTTATCAATAATACTCACTCATTAACAGCCACGGCCATTTTCACTTATGCAGCTCACTTCCCGGGTCACTCCTCTAACATTGCCTGGGATGCCTTTTCAGGAAAACATGCATTTTTAGAGATTTGAGATTAAAAAGCAAAAGAATAAAAGAAGAAGAAAATAGAATATCCCAGCCACAGAGGTTCGTAGGGCAAGCTACATTCACAGTTGTTACTAGCCTTCACAGAAATGTCACCACCATGCCACATGAACAATCCCACTTTACTAAGTTACATCTCTTAAAATCCCAGGAAACAGAAATTCATTTCATTCACTAAACATGAAAAGATGTTCAAACCCATTGGTCATTTGGGAACTACAAATTAAAACCACTAAATGTAATACCACACAGCCACTGGGATGCTGAGATTAAAATGCCTGAGCACACAAGCACTGGTGAGCCTGAGGGCTAACTACATAGCCCCCTCACCCCCCAATTGGTGGAACCCCACGGCCATAAAGTCCGTTTGGGAAAGCAGCCTTGCAATTTCTGCAAAGTTAAACATATACTTGGTCTGTATGTATCTACATGTATGCTATGACTGGGTAACTCCAATACTGAATTTTTGCCCAAAGGAAATAAAACATGTGTCCATAGAAAGACTAGTCACATATATTCATACACGTGATTGCACTAATGTACACAGCTATGATTTAACAATAAAAAAAAAAAAGAATGAATCATAATATTCCCAAACTGGAAACAACTTAAATGTACAATAATGGGTGAATGGATAAACACATTTTGGTATATTCACACATTGGAATACACTTGACAACAAAAAGAAATGAACTCTTGCTAAGGGCATTTACATTGGATGAGTCCCAAAGCATTAGGTTAAGTGAATAGATCAGACAGAAAAGAATATAAACTGTGACTCCATTTACATGACATTCTAGAAGCGGTAAAGCCTAGTGACAGATGGATGGTTGACAGGGGCTGGGGATGAGAGGTGTGGATTGTTTGTAGACTAGTAGAAGGGAACGTGGGGGATGATGGAGATGTTCTTTGCCTTGATGATTGTGGGGGTTACATGACTATAGACCAGTGTTTTTCAACCTTTTTAATCTCACAATGCACTGGAACCTATAGTTGAACTTCCACAGCACACTTAAATTATGTTGATCAAAAAAAAGTATAAAAAAGAAAATTATTTCCTGTGCTTTGAACATATTTCAAAAATAATTTGATTAATGATCTTTACAAGTTTTCGTAACACACCTAAGATTCCTCTCATGGCATACCAGTGTACTGCAGCACACTGGTTGAAAATCACTGCTGTATACCTTTGGAAAAACTCATTTAAATCATACACTAACATGGATCAGCTTTACTGTGTGTTAATTGTACCACAATATACTAACAAACAACAAAAAAGTCCTTTTGTGGAGGTTCAGATTCTAGTGTGAATTCAATACATTGGGTTGGCTTACTCTGAGAGCATAAGAATTTTTTTTCTCAGAAATAGAAACACTGCCTGTGAGGCCAGTGTAGAGAAACCCATGATGGCGTTAGGTGGTAAAAGGATCACCTGAGGGTGCCAGCTAGGCACCTGGGTGCTGCAGGCAAGAGGGCAGGTATTTCCTGAAAATGTTTGCTTCATGCCTGTGAGATATCATCTCCTCCTCCTTGAAATTATTACTATATTTTTGCTATTATAGGAAGTCCTTGAAACATTACACATTTAGCAGAGATTCCTCTTACCTATTTATGAACTTTAAATTTAGGGATATTCCTAGATTGGAGCAAAGGCACATCTGGAGCAAAAAGATGTCAGCGTTGCCTGCCACCAGCAGTGGCCAGTAGAGGCCTTGGGTAGTGGCTTCAGGTTTTATTAGCAGCACTTCAACGCAACCAGGACCAGCCTCTGAGTTGGAGAGCAGACTCCCTTCTCCTGAATTAGCCTTTTAGCCCTGGCTTTTCAGCCTTTGTTAGCCCATAAATGGTTTGTTCTATCTGTGCTTTAAATTTTACCAACTTTTACACCCATTAAGTTCTGTAAATGTAGACGCATTGAAGAGTATCAGTGCTGTCAAGAAAGTGGCACGATTATATTGGAAATGAACAAGACAGTAGAAAGAGCATGAAAGTGGCAGGAGAATGGTGACTGCCTCTGCACAGGCGTGAGAAGCTGGGCAACACAGTGACCTAAAGGCTGGGAGAGGGGCAGGGTGAGAGAAGACAATAGCCAGCAAGGGACAAGAAAAATAGATTGAGGGAGTGGAAGTAAAAGCATTGAACTACAGGTTATAGGTGAAGCATTTTCATTAGACACTCACAAGCCCCAGTTTAATCCAGGAGAAGGGAATCTGCCCTCCAACTCAGAGGCTAGGCATGGTTTGGCTGAAGTGTTGCTAACGAAATTTGAACCATCCACTTTCAGCATGGTCAGCTCTGACCCCTTGGAATTTGCAGAACTTCAAGGTGAAGACTGAGGACAACTGCTGCTACCATGGCATCTAAGAAATCCTTATGGCTCTGCCGAGGCACCGAGGAGGAGGGCTCCTGCCTGACAGATTGCAGTGTTGCCGAAGCTGTTTAATTTTGAAGAAAGGTTCTTGTCATCCGCAACCTGGTAGAAATGCATCCAGGTTCCAGAAATTTTTATTTCTCCTGGTTTGTTTATTAAATCCAAAGTGATTAACAGTGTAACTGCCTTTTGGATCCTCCTATGTTGAGCAGGTCTGTACCTCCCCTGACTTCAGGGTCCATCAGATGAGCTTCTGAGGATCCTCTGCAAATGAGCAGATGCACAACCTTCTCTTGAGATATAGGATGGCACTGTCTATGGCATTTATATTATTTTATTTGAAAAACTAAAACTGCAAAGGCTCACCTTGCTAAAAAAATGCAAGTTTCACAATAGAACAAAGCTGGGGGAAAAGGTTAACTTTGCCAAGGGCACAGTTGTCACTGCATTTGCTCACTTTGACATTAAATTATGTGTGTTTCTAATGGTTAATTAAAACAAAAGTAGAGAAAATGCATGGAAAGTTGGAAATTCATGGTTTAAGATTAATGTTTAAAAGAAAAATTTAGGGATTTTGGAATGTTTCTTATCTTTCTGGGAATGAAACCTGCAGCCCTAAGTCGCGGTGCCCCTCATTAACTGCTAAGTCCATTGTAACTTTAAGTAATTTTTTTTTTTTTATTAAAATAAGAGACTGCAGTATAAATTTTAGCAACTAGGCTAAATGGCATTAACAGACCCTGGGATCCAGCCATAATTTGTAACATCATTCCTCTGGGAAAATGGATTCTAAGTGCTCAATAACTACCTTACAAATAGACTCTTGAATCATAGTCCATTGGAGAATAAGGAACTGTTTGTGATAGTAATACCTTCGATTGGCTTGCTTGAGAACTGTGCAGAAGGGACCTGTATTCTACTACACATGTGTGTGGTGAGCCCAGCTTGTCTGGGTTTGATCAGAGATTATTGCTAGTGGGCATGCAGAGCGTAGGAAGTAACACCTTAAAGTCATGGCTGGAGACAAGTTACGGGTAGAGTTAGAAGGATGACACTGAAGAGATTTTGGTGGGAGGAGAGGTTTTTCATCTCAAAGACCAGTGTATAAATCTGAGCAGGTGAAGGGAGAAAGCAGGTGGAAAATTGGTCAAGAGGGAGAAGGAGTTGGAGGCAAAAAAGACCAAGGGTGAGGAGGTAAGGAGAATTGAGAACCCATCATTTTCAAGGAAAATGTAGTGCAGAACATACCAGCAAGGCTGAATAGTCCACATAGAGGTCAAAGAGATGCCCTACAAAACCTGTAAATAATCTCTTAGACATGTGGTATTGGAACAATTAGCATGCAAACTTAGACACCTCAATTTTTTTTTTTTTTTTTTTTTTAGTTCAACACGTTATCGAGCACCTGCTGTGTGCAAAGCATATTACCTACATCACATTTCCAGTTTAGTGTAATTCCAGCCAAGCACAAAAATGAACCAGAGTAGGCCAAGGTAAAATGCTGGTGAATGTCTAGAATCTGCCTATAAAGAGAAATTATATTTTTATTACTTTATCCTTGATTTTGTATATTTGTCAGCCTGGTTGTGTCATAAGATTTATTATGAGGGTAAACAATACACAGGATGCATTGGTATTATTTTCTGTCACCATGGGACACGAAAGGCATGCCAGTGGCTGTATCTTGGCATCTTGGTTGGTTGGTTGTCACAGGTTTGATGCCTGAAACTGCTCGATGGAACCCATCTTTGCTTGAGAACATTATTGACATAGTGCACTCTTTGCCAGGGTGTGACATTGATACCTGATTGATGGACTGTAAGTAAGAAATGTCTGTCATTGCTGTAGCATGACTTAATAATGTTTGGTGCTGTCTTTGTACATGGGAGGGTTTGGGGGTATCATTCACTTCTACATGCAGGCTGTCTCCCACAGGCCTGTGTTGCCCTCCTACTCGAGTGCATCAACAGCCTACTCCCCCGTGCTCTGCAGTGTCTGTCACTGTACTTGCTGTGTTGTATTAGAAGGCTTATTCCAGATGGCAGACATGGCAGCAAACAGTGTTTTCACACTGGCTATGTGGCCCTTGTTGCCGTGGTCCCACACCACCTCCTTTCATCTGAGTATCCATGATGACAAGGACAGTGCTGCATCCCCAGTGGGCTCCCGCCATTCCTTCTGACTCTGCCTGGGCTGCGATATAAAAGTACCATACACTGGGTGGCTTAAACAGAAGAAATTTATTCCTTGGGGTTGTAAAGGCTTGGAAGTCAAGATGAAGGTATCAGGAGATCCAGCATCGGGTGTGGGGAGCCTTTGCAGATGGCCAACTGTCTTCTTACTGTGTCCTTGTGTGGTAGTGGGGGGCCAAGGAGCAAGCCCTCTGTCTCTTAAGAGGGCGCTAATCCCATCATGAGGGCTCCACTTCATGATCTAATCACCTCCCAGAGGCTCTGTCTCCAAATATCATCACACTGGGGGTTACAATCTCAACGTAGGAATTTTGAGGGGCTTCAAATAGTACCTTTCATGGTTCAACCTGAAAATACTGCAGCTTGGTTTGAGCCATGTTTTCCAGGCCACCGCAGGCTGTGGCTTAGTGAAAGGCTCTCATGCACGTTTCTCTGTGTCCCCTGCCCTGTTGCCATTAGGACTCCAGTTTCCTTGCAGGTCCTCCTTCTACACATTGTGAGGGCAGAGGAGTGGGATTTTCCATGTCTCAGAAACATTGGTTTTTGTGACGAAATTTCTGCAGCTTCTCTTCCCAAGCCCTGGGCTTGTTCTGGTGACTCCCTCCCTGTTTATCCCTCAGAGTCTCACAAACTACTGGGTGGTCAGGTCAGGCAGTTACTGGGCACCTCCCTACTTCTCTTGCTGAGGAAGAAGGGCCTTTGGTGTGCAGTCTGTCCACATGGATGTTTCAGAAATAACCCTTCATAGAGAAAGTACTCCCTAATAAATCTCTATATACTTCTGTTTGTGCTATGCTCTGTTTAAGAAGAAGCCAATAAAATCCACATTTCAGGGATTTTATTTCTACCCTTTTTCTCATCGGATCCAGGAATAAATCCATGGGAGAGGCCCATGGGCATAAAAGACACTGGGATAGACAAGCCTTTACTGCAGCCCTCAGACCCAGTCCTTCCTTTGATGCAGTGCTTCTCAGGAAGATTTCCTGCCCTCTGTGCATCAGCCCCTGGCGGGAATGCCCTCTAGAATTGCTCAGACCTGTCGAGTTTCCTAATGAACATGCCCAGGCTGCCAAGCTGGGATTTCCCTAAGTGGGAGAAATTTTCTTCTTTCTCCTCAGATTCTAAAAGACATACTGTTTTTATACACAAGGCAAGTACAGATGTTTTTAGGATGCTTGTTTGAGATTCAAAATTATGTAACTAACAATAAAAAGAATTTATCTCTTTGTTAATTATTTATGTATTGCAGGCATACCTCAGAGGTACTAAGGATTTGGTTCCAGACCACCATAGTAAAATGAATGTTGTGAGAAAGCAAGCCACACTATTTTGTTCATTTCCCAATACATAGGAGGATCGCTATGAAAGTTATGAGACAGAGTTTTGTTTTTTGCTTTTGCTGTTTTTGAGACAGAATCTCATTTTGTCACCCTAGAGTGGCATCACAGCTCATAGCAACTTCAAACTCTTGGGCTCAAGTGATTCTCTTGCCTCAGCCTTCCAAGTAGCTGAGACTTCAGGCACCTACCACCATTTTTAGAGAAGAGGTCTTGCTCTGGCTCAGGCTGGTCTTGAACTCATGAGCTCAGGCAATTCACATGCCTTGGCCTCCCAGAGAGGTAGGATTACAAGTATGGAGACAGAGTTTTATATTATCCTTTATTTCACTTCTAAGAAACATAGTTGGCAGCAGTTTCCTTCTGACTCACTCATGCGAGTTTCAGCTTTTTGGCTTGTTGGTGTTGCTAGGAAGGTTTCATCTGTTTGTGCCTACATGGATTTTACTTTTCTTGATTTTTGTTCATCTCAAAACTTTCATAATGACCCATGTATGAAAATTGTATTTACAATATATCATGTGATAGCATATATCTAAAAAAGGAGTATACATAACCTTAATTTAAAAATATGTTGTTACTAAAAATGGTAATGATTATCTGAGCCTTCAGCAAGTTTTAATCTTTTTCTGATGGAGGGTCTTGCCTTGATGTTGTTGGCTGCTGACTGATCAGGGTGGTGGTTGCTGAAGTTTGGGATATATGTGGTGGTTTCTTAAAATAAGGTTAACAGTGAAGTTGGCCACATCAAATGACTTTTCCTTTCATGAAGGATTTCTCTGTTGCATGTTCTATTTGATAGAATTTTACCCACAGTAGAACTTCTTTTAGAATTGAAGTTAGTCCTCTCAATCCCTGCTGCTGCTTGATCAGCTGAGTTTATATAATATCCTTTTGTTGTCATCTCAGCAGTATTCAGAGCATTCTCACCAAGAGTAGATGCCACCTCAACATAATGCCTTCATATTGGGTGTGATGGCTCATGCCTAAAATCTCAGAACTTTGGAAGGCCAAGGCAGGACGATCACCTGAGCCCAGATGTTTGAGAACAGCCTGGGCAACATAGCTAGACCTCTTTGTCTCTACAAAAATTTAAAAATTAGCTGGGGCTGGTGGCGTCAATTTTTAGTCCTAGCTACTCAGGAAGCTGAGAAAGGAGGATCTGTTGAGCCCAGGAGTTTGCAACTGCAGCAAGCTATGGTCATTCCACTATACTATAGCCTGGGCAACAGAATGAAACCCTGTCTCAGAAAAAAAACAAAAACAGAAAAACACTTCCTGAGTTTAGCCATAAGAAGAAACTCCTTGTCTATTGACATTTTCTCATGCCATTCTAAGATTCAGTCACATCTTTGGGCTTCGCTTCTAAGTTTAGTTCTCTTGCTGTTTCTACCACCTCTTCAGTTATTTCCTCTGCTGAAGTCTGAAACCCCTTAAAATAATCAATGAGGGCTGGATTCAACTTCTTCCAACTACTACTAATGTATTAACATTGGTATTTTGACATCCTCTTGGTAATTAATGAATATTTTTTGTTGTTGTTGTTTATTTGTTTGTTTGTTTTTGAGTCAGTCTCAAGCTGTCTCCTTGGGTAGAGTGCTATGGTGTCATAGCTCACAGCAATCTCCAACTCAGGCTCAAGCAATCCTCTTGCCTTAGTTTTTCTATTTTTAGTAGATAAAGGGGCTTGCTTTTGCTCAGGCTGGTCGTCTCAAACTCATGAGCTCAAGCATTCCACCCACCTTGGCTTCCCAGAGTCCTAGAATTGCAGTGTAAGCCACCGCACCTGGCCCTTAATGAATAATCCTAATGGTGTATAGAATGGTGAATTCTTTCCAAAAGGTTTTCAATTTACTTTGCATAGATCCATAAGAGGAATCACTATCTGTGACAGGTGTAGCCTTATGGAATATATTTCTTAAATAATAAGACTTGAAAATTGAAACATCTCCTAGATCCAGGAGCTATAGAATGGTTGTTGTGTTAGCAGACATGAAAACAATATTAATCTCTGCATATATTTTCAACTCCATCAGAGCCACTGGGTGACTAGGTATAATACATTGTCAATAAACATTAATGTTTTGAAAGAAACTTTTTTATTCTGAGGTCAAAGTGGGCTTAAACTATTCAGTGAACCATGCTATAAACAGACACTGCTGTCATCAAGGCACTGTTGTTTCATTTCTAGAGCACAGGCAACACAGAGTCAGCATAGCTCTTAAGGGTCCTAGGACTTCAGAATGGTCAGTGAGCATTGTGCACTATGTTCAACTTCAAGTCACCAGCTGCATGAGCCCCTAAAAAGAGAACCAGTCTGTCCTTTGAAGCTTTGACGCCAGCCCTTGTCTTCTCTCTAGCTAGGAAAGTTCCAGCTGGCCTCTTGTTCCAACAGAAGACTGTTTTGTCGACTTTGAAAAATGTAGTGTAGCCAGCTTCATTAAGGATCTTAGCTAGATCTTCTGGATAACTTCTTGCTACTTCACATTGCACTTTTATGTTATGGAGATACCTTCTTCCTTAAACTTATGAACCATCCTCTGCTAGCTTCAAACTTTTCTTCAGCAGCTTTCTTTCTTTTTTTTTTTTTTTTTATATTCCTTTTTTATTTTATTTTATTTTTTTTTTCTGTCGAAGCAGGAACTCAACTTTATTGCGTCAAGCAGCTGCTTATATAGAGCGTGGGGAAGGGGCGGGGAAAGGAGGCGGGGGATGAGGTGCATGACAGGGTTGGGCCAATGGCATGGTACCATGTTGGCTGTACCTAGGTAGAGGCAGTTTCAGGCTGGGCCTTGCTGAGTCATTGCTACGCAGAAGTAGCTCGATGGATCTACTTCTAGTCAGGCTCGGGAAGTTGCACTAGGCCTCAGGCACATGGCAGGGCCCAACAATTCCCTCTTTTGTT
>CAUYPK010149620.1:0-17726 GCA_963574355.1 Loris lydekkerianus | reverse complement strand
ACTAAGTATTATGTATATACATGTATATATGTACACTCATACATATATAGAGAAAAAAGATGATGAAGTGATAAAGTAAGTGTGGCAAAATGCTAATAGTAGGTTGACTCTGGGGAAAGAATAAATGGGTATTCTTTATAAAAAAAAATAATAATAATAATAATAATAATAATTATATAAATATTTTAAATAAGTGATAAAAATAATCAGTCTTCTTGCTTTTATCAAATTCCTCTCCAGGCATCTAGGGTGAGGATACCTTTATGAAAGAGCAATGTAACCTAGTAAAAATGGGCATTTTTATTTGATAATGGCCCAATACCTAAAATAGAGAAAAACAGTACCTATCCTTCCACTTTTTCTCTCCACTGGAGAAGTTTGTCAGACTATGTGCTTTATTAGTTGGAAAGCTAAAGCAGAGTTTGGATTCCTGGTTTGTATGTAATGAGTTTGGAAACTCTAATTTGACTTGTCTTCAGTGATTTGGACCATGTCCTATAATAGCTGTATGCTTTCCTGTGGTAAATGACCCAGGGTAAGTGAACCCAGTCACAGCATCTAATACTCCTTAGCAAATAAATTCTAAAAGACACATTGTGCATATCAGTAGCTTGAAACTTAGAATGCATTAGAACCCAGGATTGATCTCTAAAGGCAGTTGAACCCATAATGCAATGGTTTTCCCAATGTGGTTCCTGAACCAGCAACATCAACATCACTTGGGTCTTGTTGGAAATGCAAATTCTCAGACCCCACCCCAGAATTATTGAATCAGAACTCTGGAGTGTGACCTAAGCTGCAAGGCTAATGCATTGTCATAATGTAACAAAACACCAGACATTTGCAATCACAAGTTGGTTAGAATAAGCACACCAATCACCCACGTCTTTGTTTCTAGTACCATTCTCCAATAAAAGAAAGAGGGCAAGGCTCCTTGGATAAATAGCTGACTCTAGAAATGGGAAATAACACAAAATGAGCCTGGAGCATCTTCTAATTCCAGAAAGTTAGAAAACTCTAGAAAAAAATTATGGTATATGTCAGAGGGAGAGAGTTGGTAACTGAAAGAACTCCTGATGACCAAAGCCGTGAAAATTTGAGCAAGAAAATTAAGAAGCATTATATTACAACCCAAAGTGTAAAACAAATATTTTTAATTCTTACTGGTATACATTATGAGTTTAATATACAAATGAATTGAGGTAATAGACCTCTCCCTTCTACATAGAAGAATTTCAAATAATCTATATAGATACTCACCCCATAAAGAGAGCATAACTCCACACTCACTGAGTGCAGGCTGCATGTAGTAACATCCTTTCAAAGTCTACAGTATAGAAGAGGAGGAAAACATAACTCTATAGTGGAGAAACCTGACAAACACAAAATCAGCCACCTGATCAAGGTCCACATCAACAGTCATAAGTCAGGTTGGCTGTATTTTTCTTTGCTTTGATAGCATGAAAATGACAACTTACCCTTATAGTCTCCCTCCTAAAAAAATTAGTAGCTTTGCTCAACTCATGAAAAACAAGTGAGACAAACCTCAGCTGAGGAGCATTCTACAAGGACCTTTCTACAAGGTTTTGATTGCCTTGACAATTTTGAGGAGGACCAGTACTCCTCAAAATTATCAAGGCGATCAAAAACAATGCAAGTCTGAGAAACTACCACAGCTAAGAGGAACCTAAGGAGATATGATGACTAAATGTAATGCAATATCCTGGATGGGATTCTGGAACAGGAAAAGGACATCAGGTTAAAAAAATAATAAGCCAATATGAGTAAAGTATAAACTTTAATAATGAGGTATTAATATAGGTTCATTGATTAAAACAAATGCATCACACGAATGTAAGATTTTAATAGGATAATGGAAAATTGAGCATGGGAAATATGAGAAGTCTGCACTATATTCGCAACTTTTCTAAAAAATAAAGTTTAGTTGGAAATTTTAAGTAGATTATAATATCTCTGATGTTAGTTTGAAGGCAAGCATGCATCCCTTTAGTAAATAAAACCAGAAGATAAAAAACGATATGTGGTCTCAGTGCCCGTAACTCAGGGGTTAGGGCACTGGCCACATATACCAAGGCTGGTGGGTTTGAACCCAGCTGGGCCCTGCTAAACAGCAATGACAACTGCAACAACAACAACAACAACAACAACAAAAATAGCCAGGTATTGTGGCGGGTGCCTGTAGTCCCAGCTACTCAAGAGACTGAAGCAAGAAAATCGCATAAGCCCAAGAGTTTGAGGCTGTTGTGAGCTGTGAGGCCACAGCACTCTATTGAGGGTGACATAGTAAGACTGTGTCTAAAAAATATAAATATATGTGTGTGCGTGTGTGTGTGTGTGTGTGTGTGTATACATACACACATACATATATGTGATTTCCAAGTATTCCCAGGCTTTCATTATTATCACCTGCAGTACAGACTCAGCTGCTACGATATAAACCCACAATCATGGTGCCCTAAATAAGAGTGACAGTGATTTCTTTCTCATGTAACAGTTCAAGGTTAGCTGTCCAGAAGAAGCATGGCATTCCCCATGATGGCAGGGCCATAGGATCCTTCCATGTTATTGCTCTACCGTCTCTGGATATGACCTCATCCACACAGTTCAAATAGGTGATCACCGTCTTTGCTGCAAACTAGCCAGCAGGACAGAGGAAAGGAGTTACAGAGGACCTTCCCTTCTTCTCTTAGACTAGAACCTCGAAGCTATTTACATCATTTTTGCTCACATCCAGAAAACATTCATATAACCACAGGTAGCTACAAAGGAAGCTGGGGAAGAGAGTCTTTATTCTCTGGGAAATCATATATCCAGCTAAAACTCAAGAGTTAGAGAAACTAGTTTCTATGGCTATGTTTCCGATTAGTACCATGGTCTTGCCAATACGTCTGTTACTTCTTTTATACTCTTTCTCCTATTTTCATGGTTTCTACAAGTTGCAACAATTAAGTTCACAAACTCATCCTAGAAAAAGTGCTACATACCTAATTCCTGAATATCACTACAATCACCTTCAAAGTACCCCCCTTAAGAAGCTATGCCCTGAAACCAGCATCTAGTCCATGCTTCCAAGTTTGGAACTCTTTTTCTAGAATGACTATCAGAGCTGTCATCATATGAGGTCTGACAATTAAGTTCATGAACTTACCACTGTGTGCTTACATTGGCAGGACTGTACAAAAAATTCAGTAAGTTTTCATAATTTTGATATAGCAGTGTCTCACAGCTGTGTTCATGTCAACATGTGGCAGTTCTTTGCTGAGTGGCATTTATTATTGTTGTTGTGTGCCCTATGATAATAGCTCTGATGGTAATTCCAGAAAAAGAATTCCAAACTTGCATAGAAGGGTGGACTAGGCCCTGAAGTCAGTGCACAGGTTCCTAAGGGGAGTACTTCAAAGGTGACCACAGTGATATTCACCAATGAGGTATGTGGTTCTTTTTCTAGGATGAGTTCATGAACTTAATTGTTAGACTTTGTATATATCTTATGCTGCAGATAATGCTGAGTTGGTTGAGTTCTCATGCAGAGACTGAGGGCCTAGCCTGGCAATGACCTCTCTGTTCCCTGCAGAAGCCCAGATGACAGACCCAAATTCTAGAATGTCTTTTTCTGGAATAAAAGCTTTAGCACAAGAATGAGACGTGAGAAAATACCACCTTCTGTCTGGCCATCTTTGGTCTGATCCATGTAATAAATTCATGAATAATTTTGACCCAAGCCCAGAGTCCAAAACTTTCAACTCTTTGGTTGCCCTCAACTGGTGTCCAGAGCAGGGTGCAGGAGTCATGATTAAGAAACTTCTCACCCCAAAGTGGGGCCACTATGAGTGGAGAAAAGGAGTTGCCTTCATCCTTTCTAAACCCCCTAAAGACTAGAAAGGAAGAAGTCTGAGTGATGGTCATGGATCTGGAGGGAAAAGGAGGCCCCATTGCAAACCCCCGGTCATTCCATCTTTCTAGCCCAAGGGATGACAGCCACAGATGACTAGGAAGAAAAAAGTCACTGGAAAAAAAAATCAAAGAGGAGAATTATCTACTACCTGCAGAGGTCACTTACACATGACAGGTATGCAAAATACAAACATTACACTCAAAAGATAAATTTTGGCACTGACTACTTAACAAAATGACTATTTAATTTTTTTAAATTAAAAAAAGGTACCCAGTATATTTTCATATGGTTGGATTTGCCAAAGGCTATTTATTTGAACACAACTTTTCAGAAGCACATCAACTTCCCAACAATCCTAGAGTAGACCATTTATGGAGAAAACACAGGGCTAAGAATGCTCAGTATATAGAGATAAGAACTGCCTGACATCAAGATATTACTTTTATTAATATTTCTAGAAAACAAAGACCATAAGAAAATGTCAGTTCATATCTTTAGATCAGGACAACAAGCAACTTTCAGATTCCAATCTTTGCAAAGAGGCTTCCATGGTTTTAAAAACAGCCTGAAAACATTAAGTCTAATGAGAGATCAAAGCTGCTTATTATTGGTCCCTGTTCCTTGTGAGGATGACACTATGACTCCCTGTCTGGACCTCAGTGATCCAGATTCCCACCAGAGCCTCCAGCAATCTTAGCCACAGGATAGCCCCTTACTGACATGGGGAGTTGTGTGGAGACTGTGCAAAGGCATTACTCCAGAGAGAGAGCTCACACTGGCTTCTCCCTAAGAACCTGCATTCAGCCTGGCTCCCAACAAGCTCTGCATCTCCACATCCCTGGAGCTTCCTTCATTGACCTTCCCCAATGTGTGGCCACCACAGCTGACTGCTGCCAGAGATGAAACACAAGCCATTACCATGACCCTACTTCCCATAGCAGAAAAGCTACAGCATGCTTTTATATATCCTGAGAACAAACACACCACCCACAGCCACTGTCACTATGGAGTGCACCGCCAGGGCCAAAGAGCAAGTGACACACACGCTCTCCTGCCTTCTTCAAACAGCTACTACCACTGACAGCACCCACCTTCCCAGTAGCAGGGCTACAGTACAGCCACTGCCATCCTTATCCAAGAATTCTACTTGAGGCCTGGGGATCACCCTGACCCTGCCTAGCACAACCAAAGCCTTCATGCACCACTGGGATGGGGGAAGAGAGGCTAAGGACAGATCTATTTGGGCCAGCTCCTCCCAACCCCCAGTTCCTGAGCATACTGTCAGGGGCCTGGGAGCCATCCAGCCCAGTCCAACACCATTGGCACCATAGCACCCTTCCCAAGGGCCTGAGGTTAGTCCCACCCCATCTGCTGCTACCAGTACAGCTGTCACACACCCACACTTACCACATGTGGGCTTGGGAACTGTTCAAACAGTCTTTCACAGCCACTGCCAACACCAAAGTGGACCACTAGGGAGCTGAAGGATTGTCCAACTACTGCTACTGCCATCACCCATTACCCCTGCCACACCTGCTTCCCAGGGACCCAAGAATTCACCCACCTGTCCAGCCCATCATTGTTACTACCAGCATCCAAGCAAGGCACCTGGAGGTCCATAATTGGGCCACCTGGACCTACTAACACTGGTGCCAGTGTATGGCACTCTGGGGCCCAAGGACAGACAGGGTCAGCCTCCCACTGAGATCACTGGGGCCTGAAGACAGGCACAGCTGGTATTCCCACTCCAGAAAAACTTCACCATACCCTCCACTACCCTGATGAACCACACCCTGATGAACTAGAGAAATCATAGACACTAGTGACCTTGTTTGTAGCCAAAGAAAATCATATGGATATTACTACATTATTGATGCATCAAGAATTAAAACCATAGTACCCTAACCAACCAATGTTATAGATACAACTTCAGGAAAAAGTCCTTCCTTAAAAAAGCAAATTCAAAAACTTAGAAGAAGTGACTATTACATCAGAAATGCACATGTCAATGTAGGGAAACAAAAAACACAAAAAAAGCAAGAAAATATAACAAAGGAACATAATTTTCCAGCAACATATTCCAATAAAAAAGAAATCTATGAAATCCTGGAAAAAAGATTCAAAATAATGATATTAAAGAAGCTCAGTGAGAAACTACAGAAAAACAATACAAAGAAATCAGAAATCAGTATAAATGAGAAATTTACCAAAGAAATGGACACTATAAAAAAGAACCTAATAAAAATTCTGAAACTAAAAATTTTATTAAATGTAGTACAAAGTGTAATCATAAGTACTTGAAGATAATGGTTTTGAATCAACCCCATTAGAGAAAAATAAGGAAAAAAAAGAAAAGGCCAGGTGCAGTGGCTCACACTATAATCCTAGCAGTCTGGGAGGCCAAGGTGAGTGGATTGCTTGAGCTCAGGAGTTCCAGACCAGCCTGAGCAAAGCAAGACCCCATGCCTACAAAACAGAAAAACTTGCAGAGCATTGTGGCAGGTGCCTGTAGTCTCAGACACTTGGGAGGCTGAGACAAGAGGATAGTTTGAACCTAAGACTTTGGGGTTGCTGTGAGCTATAGTACCATGGCACTCAACCCCAGGGTGACTAAAAAAAAAGAAAAGAAAATAATGAGCAAAGCCTATGTGTCATATGGAATACCAGAAAGCAATCAAATACTTGAATTTATAGTATCCCAGGGCGAAAGTGAAAATAAAAGGGATAGAAAGCCTATCTAACTAAGTATCTGAAAACTTACCAAATCTAGCAAGAGACTTAGATATCCAGGTGCAGAAAGCTCACAGATTCTCAGACAGATACAATTTTTAAAAGTCTTCTCCATGGCACATTAGAGGCAAACTGTCTAAAATCAAAAGACATCTCCCTGCTCTGCTCTCTTCTCTCTCTCCTCCCCTCATTTTCCCCTCTCACACACCCCACTCTTCTCTTTCTCTTTCTTATCTCTTCCTCCTACTCTCTTCTCTCTCTCTAAAATAAACTGATACTTTTATATGCTAAAAACTTACCTATATACTCGAGTATAAGCCGATTTTTTTTCGGCACAAAATTTGTGCCGAAAAACCCAAACTTGGCAAAAATTTTGTGCCGAAAAAACTCGGCTTATACTCGAGTATTATGGTAATCAAAGACAGGCAATTCTAAGAACAGCAAGAGAAAAATGTCTAGTCACTTATAGGAAACCCCCATCAGAATAGCATCAGATTTTTCAGCAGAAACCTTACAGACCATGTAAGGAGACAATGGGATGATATATACAATGTACTAAAATTAAAAAAGAAAAACTGTTAGCCAAGGATACTATGCCCAGCAAAATTATCCTTCATGATGAAGGAGCAATGAAGTCTTTTACAGACAAGCATAAACTAAAAAACTTCACCACCACTAGACAAGTCCTTCAAGAAATTCATAAGAGAGTTCTATACCTGGAAGTGAAAGGATGATATCTATAATCATGAAAACACATAAAAAGATAAAATTACTTGTACAGCAAATACACAAATAAGGAAATGACTCAAAATGTTACCACTATAGAAAAGATGGCACCTGTAGCTCAAGCAGCTAAGGTGCCAGCCACATACACCAGAGTTGTGGGTTCAAATCCAGCCCGGGTCTGCCAAACAATGACAACTACAACCAAAAAATAGCCGGGCATTGTGGCAGATGCCTGTAGTCCCAGCTACTCAGGAGGCTGAGGCAAGAGAATCACTTAAGCTAGGAGTTGGAGGTTGCTGTGAGCTATGACGCCATAGCACTCTACCCAGGACGATAGCTTGAGGCTCTGTCTCAAAAAAAAAAAAAAAAGAAAGAAAAGAAAAGAACCAAATCACAATGATAAACAATGAAAGAGAAAGAAACAAAGGATATAAAAAACAACCAGATTTCAATTAATAAAATTTCAGAAATAAGCCCTTACATATCAATAATAACCTTGAATGTAAACAGATTAAACTTTCCATTCAAAAGACATAAACTGGCTGAAGGAATAAAATAAAAAACATGATCTAATGCATGTCTGCATACGAGAAACACTTCTCACCTAAAAAGACAAGGAAAGGGCTGGAAAAAAGATATTCTATGCAAATGGAAACTGGACTTTGGTCAAAAACTGTAAAGAGACAAAAAAAGTCATTTTATAATGATAAATGGGTCAATTAGCAATAGGATATAAAAATTCTGAACATATTTGCATCTAATACTAGAATATCAAGTTATATAAAGCAAATATTACATCTAAAATGAGAAACTCCAGCACAATAATAGTTGGTGATGCCAACACCCTACTCTCAGCATTAGAAAGATCATCTATACAGAAAATTAACAAAGAAACATTAGATTTCAACTACACATTAGACCAAATGGACCTACCAAATGTACACAACATTTCATCGAACATTATTCTAAAATACACATTCTTCTAAAAAATACATATTCTTCTCATCAGTACATGGAACATTCTTTAGGATTGATCATATGTTAGGACACAAAACAAGTCTCAACAAATTTTTACAAATCAAAATCATATCAAGTATGTTCTCAGGTCACAATGGAATAAAACTAGAAATCAACAAGAAGAGGAACTTTGAAAGCTGTACAATAACATGGAAATCCTGAATGAACATTTGGGTCAAGGAAGACATTAGGAGGAAATCAAAATATTTCTTGAAACAAATGAAAATTGAAACACAACATACTAAAATCTATGAGACATAGCAAAAGCAGTGTTAAGAGGGAAGTTTATGGCAATAAACATCTACAATTACAAAGTAGAAAGATTGAAAATAAATAATCTAATTGTGCACCTAAGGAACTAGAAAAACAATAATAAACCAAGCCCCAAATAAATAGAAAGAAAGAATAATAATGATCAGAACAGAATTAAACAAAATAAAGGCTTAAAAAATACAATTCAAAGGATCAATGAAATAAAAAGTTGTTTTTTTTTAAAGATTAAGAGAATAAAAAAACTGCTAGCTAGACTAACAAAAATAAAAGGAGAGAAGAAACAAAATCAGAAATGAAAAAAGAAGATACTACAATTGATACCACATAAATATAAAAGATCCTCAGAGACTACTATGAACAACTATGTATATACTAACAGACTATAAAACCTAAAGGAAATAAGTAAATTTCTGGACACACACAACCTACCAAGATGAACTCAGGAAGAAATAGGAAATCTGAACAGATCAATAATGAGTAATGAGATTGAATCAGTAATTAAAAGTCTCCCAAAAAAGAAAATTCACTGCCAAATAAACAAAGATAACTTCACTGCCAAATTCTATCAAACTTTGGAAGAAGAAGTAACAGTTGTCCTCAAACTACTCCAAAAAATTGAAGAGCAGGGAATTCTCCCTAACTCATTCTAATAGGCCAGCATTCCCCTGATACCAAAACCAAACAAAAACAAAACAAAACAAATGAACAGAAACTGCAAGATAATATCCCTGATGAACATATAGACACAAAAATCCTCAACAAAATACTGGAATCCAAATCCAGTAGCACATGAAAAAGTTAATACACCATGATCAAGGAGGGTTTATCCTAGGGATGATTCAACATATACAAATCAGTAAATGTAATACATCACACTAATAGAATGAAGGATACAAACCTGTGATTATCTCCACAACACACAGAAAAAGCATTTGCTAGAATTCAATATCCTTTCATGATAAAAACTCTCAACAACTAGGCATAGAAGGAAAATACCTCAACATAATAAAGATTATATATGACCAACCCACAACTAACATCATACCGAATGAGGAAAAGCTGAAAGCCTTTGCTCTGAGAACTAAAATAAGACACGGATGCCTACTTTCACCACTCCTATTCAACATAGTATGGGAAGTCCTAATTGGCAAGGAGGAAGCCAAATTGTCCCTCTTTGTAGATAATAACTTATCTACAGAAAAATCTAAATGCTCCACCAAAAAACTCTTAGTTTGATAAGTTAATTCAGTAAAGTTGCAGGATACAAAATTAACATTAAAAACTAGTAGCATTTCTATACACCAATAATGAACTAGCTGAGGAAGAAATCAAGAAGGCAATCCCATTTACAATACCAACAACAATAACAACTGGTAATAAATGTAATCAAAGAGGTGAAAGACTTCTACACAGATGACTACAATACTCTGATGAAAAAAATCATAGATGACACAAGTAAATGGAAAATCATCCCATGCTCATGGATAGACAGAACCAACGTTATTAAAATGTCCATACTGCCTGAAGTGATTTACAAATTCAACACAATTCCCATCAAAATGCCAATTTATTTTTCACAAATCTAGAAAAAATAGCCTAAGTTTCATTTGCAACCAAAAAAGAGCCCAAATAGCCAAAGCAATCTTACATGAAAAGAACAAGTCTGGAACATCACATTATCCAACTTCAGTTTATATTAGAAGGCTTTAGTAACGAGACAATATGGTACTGGTATAAAAGCAGGGATGTAGGCCAGTACAATAAAATAGGGAACCCATAAAACCATGTTTATTTTCCAACTGACTTTCCAACAAATCAGACAAAAACACACACTGGGGAAAGGATGCCCTATTTAATAATTAGTGTTGGGACAATTGGATAGCCACATATAGAAGAATGAAACAGAATCCCTATCTCTCACCATATACAAAAATTAATTCAAGATGGATTAAAGACTTAATGTAAGGCATGAGATCACAACACTTCTAGAAGAAAATGTAGAAAAAACCTTTATACACATAGACCTAAGCAAAAAATTTATGACTAAGACCCCAAAGGCAAATATAGCAACAACAAACATGAATAAATGGTACTTAATTAAAATAAAAAGCCTCTACAGAGCAAAGAAAATAATCAACAGTGTAAACAGGCAACTTACAGATGGGAGAAAGTAGTCACAAACTATAAAAGGACTAAAAAGGACTAATATCAGAATATACAAAGAACTCAAACAAATCAGCAAAAAAAACCAAACAATTCCATCAAAAAGTAGGCAACAGACATGAACAGAATTGTTTCAAAAGAAGGTAGACAAATGGCCAATAAACATGAGAAAAATGTTCAATATCACTAATCACCAGGGAAATGCAAATTAAAACCACAATGTGGTTTTCAGAATGGCCATTATAAAAAGTAAAAAAAAACAACAGATGCTAGTGTGGATGCAGAGAAAAAGAAATGCTTGTAATCTGTTGATGAGACTGCTAATTAGTACCGTCTCAATAGAAAACAGTGTGGAGAGTCCCCAAAGAAGGGTAGACCTGCCATTTCATCCAGCAATCCCACTACTCGGTATCTACCCAAAGAAAAGAAGTCATTTTATCATAAAGACGCCTGCACTCAAATATTTATCACAGCACAATTCACAATTGCAAAGATATGGAATCAGCCTAAGTGCCCACCAACAGAAAAATGGATAAAGAAAATGTGGTATGCATTTGTAATACTCACGATCATGTTTGACTTCCGCAGTTATAAGAGGTACTCAGTATGACTTACATTCATCTTTTTTTATTCGTACATATGTGTATTGAGTATTACACCTTTAAGACTAATGTACACAGCTATGATTTAACAATAAAAAAAAAAAGACTATTTTTTCCTCTCTTAAAATGTGTATATATTTTTGGCACCCTCTGTATACACACACACACACACACACACACACACAGAATACTAATCAGTCATAAAAAGGAATGGAAGAATGTCTCCTGTAGCAAATTGGAACTGGAGACCATTATCCTAAGTGAAGTATTCAGGAATGAGAAACAAACATCATGTATACTCACTAATAAGTGGGAGCTAAACAACGGGTACACACAAAGAGATATAAAGGATATTGGAAACCAAGAAGGTGAGAGGTTGGGGGGGGCGGTCAGGGGAAAAAATTATCTACTGGGAACAATGAACACTAGTCTGGGTTGGGCACACTGATTCCTGGGCTTCAGCACTACACAGTGTATCCAATGACAAAAACATTTATATCCTTTTAATACTTCAAATTTTTTAAGATTAAATATATTACAAAATAAAAATAAACATCTCCACTAAAATCATTGTTATTTTAAAAAAAAAAGTAGGAAAAAACAGAAATATTTCTAAATATTTCTAAAATTGCTATTTTCTGCTAGCAATAGCTATTGAGACATTATTTTAGGTATTTTATACATTTAACTTATTTTCATATCTAAAAACCCTATGAGATAGGTATACTATTATTCCTGCTCTGTAGAAGAGAAAACTGAGCAACAGAGTCAAATTTCCCATTATCACACGGCTATTAAGTAGTATAACCAGGATTTGAATGCAGTTGTGGGGCAGTATGTGTCCCTATAAGAATGGTGTATTACTTTTTTCTAATGGAAGCCTTAAAATATTTTTTTAAAGGACATTCACACAAATTGCCATCGGAATTCAAAGGAAGAAAAGTCCTCCATCCTGGGAATTGGGGAGGTTTTAGTGGAGAGGCTGACTGGGAATTTAACCCGCACTAATCAAAGGAAGAGGATGGAAGAGCAGGAGCAAGGCAGTCAAACTTAACATCAGTGGTCTGCAGACAATGAAGGTGCATTGTTTTTATGCCTAGTGTTTACATTTTATTCAGTGTCTCCAACTCTATTCCCTGGGGAGGTTTATGCTGCTCCTGCACTGAGCCTACTTTTTGCCCCCAAATCCAGCATCCTTTCAGAAAATGTCAGAGCTAGAAGGTACCATCCCTGTCAACTTCCCATTCAAAGCAAGCATCCCTTGCTTGTATTATTCTTAACAGAAATCTCACCTGTGTCCCTGAAGAACCAATTTCATTTTTACAAAACTATAAATTGTTAGAAAATTCTTCCTTATATCTGGCCTTAAATCTAACTCTGCATAACTTATCCCCATCGGCTCGCCCCCAGAGGCATTCCGAATGACACTGAGCACGCCTCAGTTCCTGGGCCTTTAGTTATCAGACTCTCCTTAATCTTTTCTTCCCCAAAACAAAAATCTTCTGTTCCTTCAGCAATTTTCCATGTGACTTGGTGCTCAAATTCTTTCTATCATCCCCCCCCCCCAACTTTTCAGGAAACACTGTAGTTGGAAATAATCCAGTTAATATGATTACTCGGAACTGAATAAGACCCTCCAGTGAAGAGAACAGTGAATTAATTACCTACCATAATCTGGTCTCCATCTGACTCGGAAGCCTCTTCACATGACTACCCCATGGGATGTCATCAGACACAACTTTGGGACCTTTTTAACATAAATCTGTGTGACCCTAGGTATTAAGCCTATACTTGTATAATTACGTCTTTCAACCTAAATATAGGCTTTTATCATCTATTCTGGTCAAGGAAGAATATTAATATAAATGTGGTGTTTGGATGAAACAAATGCAGTAATGTAATTTAACAGTTCTCACCTCTCATAATAAATTATTACCCTAAATTATTTGGGTTTGGACATTAGGGGAAAGGCAAGCATTATAGATCCAGAAGTTATGGGGTCTTTATTTTCTACAGCTATATGGGAAAATACAAACAAATCTGAATTTCCCTTGTAGAATAAAAGGAAGATATTTGTTTCTACCAAGGACTTACAGAGAGCACTGCAATATCTCACATTTGGCAAGGGGCAAATCACGGACGTGTGTAAATCACGGACAGGTGCTCATACACGATGACATTACCCTGACTCAAGGCAAAATTAAAAACACAATGTAATGACTTTCTCATAAAGTTAAATATATTCCATTTAAAAGATTATTCTTTACTCTGAAATTATATCTTTCCATCATGTCCTTTTCTGTGAAGTAAATGGTTGAGCCTTTTTCACACATCCACTTTTTAGCAAAGGAAAGTAATGCAGAGCAGAGAACTCGGTAGAAACTGAAATCTTGTTGATATCAATGATTTAAAATCAGCCCTTGCCTGAACACCATCTTATAACATACATACATAAGCCAATTAAACCAACTGAATTGGATTGTTGCTATAACCTAAAACACCCTAACTAGTAAAAGACACAGAGAAGGGAAACTCAAATATTATTTAATTTAATTTGTAATTTCAACCAAGCTCTCTACATACCCTTTGAATACTGGATCATAGTCCTCCAGCTTGGTTAGCTAGCAAATCCTCACACTAGTCATTTTCTGCTTCCTTTTCTGTGCCTTCCTAGGCCACTGGAGTTTCATTAGAATTTCCTTGAGCTGTAACACACACCCACTTCTCATATTACTTGGTCACTTTGACCTAAAGTGTTGATCCGCATTGTCCAGGATCATTGTTTTCCCTCACCTGCCATCAACAGGCCTGTTCTCTAACCCACCACCTGGAGGATGTGCCAGAGACTGACTGAACGGTAGCTGTTCACCAAACATCCTGTTCCTGTTTATTTCCTGCCACCCAGATACACTGTATTTCCTGGGTCCCCTTCAGTTAGGGGCGGGCATATAGCTGAGATCTCCTTCTCTGTGACTAGAAGGCTAACACTTTTAAGAAATGACTGTGTCCCCTCCATGCTCTTGATCTTGTCCCACTGGCTGGATACAGAGGAGGTGAGGCCCCAGGGGTTCACAGAGCCACCAAATAGAATGAGATTGAGTCCTTGAATTGCCTCCTGGAAGAGAGCCCCTTACCAACACAAAATATCTGCCTTGGTGTATTGTCAGGTGAGAAATGAACTTCTCTAATGTTTGGGCCATTGTATATTATGGGTAATAACTGTTACAGCAGCTAGTTAAATGCTAATTAATAAACCTGACTTTCTTATTATCTGTGTTTCTGCCTTTAGGCTCAGTTTAAGCTCTTCTTTCTCTGTGCCATATTTTCTTGGAGAAGCCGCTTCCATTACAGCCTAGGCCTCCAGTCTTTCTCTTCTCAATTTCATGTTGACACTTTCTCTTCATAGTCATCTGAGTCAGTCTGGACACCTTGGATAAGGCCTCAACCAGTTGTCCCTCTCTCTAACCTGTGCACTAAAGCTTCCCAGGCCTGCTCTTTACTTACGTGTGTTGTTTCTCAGAAGTGAATACAGTTACGGATATGACAGGGTTAGAAAACTGAAAAGCACCGGAGCAGTGGTTTAGATGCCAGTTCACAGACCTAAACTGAGCAATTTGCATCAGAATTGCCTGTGATGAAATTTTGAAAATAGAGATTCATGAACCTCATATTCGGAGATTTTGAATTTGATGTTCCCAAAGTGGATGACTTCAGATTTTAAAGTATTGTTAAGATCCTGGTGCACAACAAATGTGCTAGACATTGGCATGTCAAGGGCAGCATCAGTGCTAGCAAATATTAACAACAAAGCAACCCACAACAAGCTATAAAGCACAGCCAGCAAGGGCCTGGGATTTGAAGTCAGACTTGAGTTTGAATCTAGGCTCCACCACTACTGAGTTGTGACTTTGGTAAACTTACTTAATGTCTCTGAACCTCAGTTTTCTCAACTGGTACATGGTCTTCATAATGTCTCAATACTAAACAAATGAAATAATGACCATGAAGTCCCTGGCATAAAGAGCTGTGTAAGGAGGCAGAGACAAGATGGGTGACTGAAGCCAGCTTTCCACAGAGGCTCCCACCCAGAAGGAGAGTTAAAGGATGGAAATTTAGCAAGTAACCTGGTGGATTAGAGCTGCACCAAGAGAGAAGGTTGAAGAACGCACATTAACCCCATTGAGGCGAGCTGCGACCCCAAGGATACAAACAAGAGGTACAAAATCCATCACCAAGTGGACAGGAGTCCCCTCCCCCATGAGAACAGCTTGGAGTGCCCCACAAACAAATGAGCAGAGTTCAAAGGTCTTCTCACTACACTCCACGGGAGAGACCCTGTAAAAACTGGAGCTATCTCCCCTACTAGGGTGCCACGACATTCTCCTGCCAGGCATAAAACTGTATAAAACTGTATATATTCTCTACCTTCAACCCTGAGTTCCCAGCACTCCCCTCCACTCTCACTCTGAGGTCTGGAGGCCTGTCCCCAGGAGTCCAGATTCTTGGGTGATTTCTCAAAGGGTGTGGACAGGGCCTGAACTGCAGCTGGTCAGTGCAGACTCTGGGGCATGAAAGTGAGGAGAGGACAGTGGGCTGAAAGGGAACCACACCGGAGCGGCGGTGCTCCAAGGCATAGAGCAGCAGCTGTCTTTTGGCAACAATAGGGCTCACTCCCAGATATTCTAAAGCCACATCCCCTGTGTCCCTGGGCAACCAGAGGAGGCTGGGCATCTACTCAGGTGGCAACCACCACAGAACAGATCTGGGATGGAAACACAGGCCCCGTGAGTAAAGGGTTTGCCTGAGGCAGTACCAGCCTGGGTGGAAGGCGGGAACTAGAAACACACACACAGAGCCGGGAAGTTTGCAGGGCAGGGCTGACCCAGAGGACCACTTTACTGAGCCTAAGACACACCCAGCCCTCAGGGCATCGTCAGCCTATAGACCAAGGAAGACAGGAGGCTAGAACTGACAGGTAACCAAATACAAACCTGCAGGAGCAAAGACAGGGCCTGAGGCACAGGCTCTGGGAACTCAAAACAGCTTCTCTTCTGCAGGGGAATTTAGGACAGAAACAAATTCCTGCAAAGTTGTTCTGTTCTCTCAGCAACATCAATCAGGGGTGGGGCTGGAACTGAGTGAACACCCCCTAGCCTCCATGAAGTGCCTGAGGTTGTCAGGCCTCACCTCCCCCTGCGAGATAGAGGCAGAGTGCAGCGGCCTGGCTGAACAGAAATATATTTCCTTGTGATTCAGGCAGGTGCAACCCCTGGAGTCTCTGTTCACTACAGGCAACTGGGTCAAAGCCCCGTGGGACTATCAGTGACTGGGTGTGACAGATGTGCAAGGTGGGGAAGGAGGTATCAACCTTCCCAGACTGATCTCTTTGCTGGGTGGGTCCTCCTGACTCCACGGAGCACTGGAGCAAGCCATATCTGAGTAGTCACCAGACTCTTGCGATCCAGTTGCCAGAGACCTTTTAAACTGTCCCACCTGAGACAGGTACTGACTGAGACAATTGATTTCGACCTTTTGAACTGAGCCAATTGCCCAAGAACTATCCAAGTGGTGCCCTGGGTGTGTGGTCGTAGGAAAGTTTGATTTTCCTTTTTCAATTGTTGCCTGTGGGCAGACGGGGTGACTTAATTGCTGGTATTTCTCCATAGCTGAGACTTCAACCCAGAGTAACTGTTTCACTAGGGTCAAACAGAGACCAGCTGAAAACAAGACAGAACAACATAGCCCCACCACACCAAACAGGGCCCCAGTTTCTCAGACAACAGGGCCTCAGTTTCTCAGGCCATAGCACTGTATGGGTCCTCGACAAAGCTCCAGGGGAAAAATCAAATGGTGCAAAACAATTATGGGGCAAAATCAGCGGAAAAACTCTGATAACATGAATAACCAGAATAGATCAACCCCCCCCCCCCCAAGGAAGGATATGGCAGATGTAACTAAATATCCCATTTATAAACAGCTGGCCGAGATGTCAGAAATCGAATTCAGAATTTGGATTGCAAACAAAATTAATAAAATGGAGGAAAATTTGGAATTAGCACTTCGAGCAGCAATTCAAAACTCGGAAGTTGAAATTCGAGGAGAAATTCAAAAATTGTCTCAAGAATTTAATGAATTTAAAGACAAAACCACCAAAGATTTTGATGCACTGAAGCAAAAATTTGAAGCCCTCAAAGATCTGAAAAATATAGTAGAATCCCTCAGTAACAGAGTGGAGCAAGCAGAAGAAAGGATTTCTGACATTGAAGACAAAGCCTTTGAATGCTCCCAAACTCTCAAAG
>CAUYPK010149619.1:0-11324 GCA_963574355.1 Loris lydekkerianus | reverse complement strand
GGGTAGCAGGCTAGGAATCTTTATAACGACAGCTATGCATGACTCCAGGGTAAAGAAGCATAAAGGAGGGAACAGTGATTATTATCAAGCAAATGAGGGGACAGTGGCTGATTATAATCATTATTTTAGCTAAGCCTGTTCCTTCACCGAGTTTTGGGGCCCTTCCTCAATTTGTAAGGGCCAATTTATACCTGTGGTTTCAGCTCTCTCCTGAGGTTCCTGGATCTCCCAAAATCTTTGGTTTGAGAGAACCAAGGTTTATTTTGCTGGGGAATTGCTCTAAGGAGTTTTTCTCAATTCCAATAAAGAAGGCAAACTCCCTGCTTCGATAATCATGGAGAGCAGGATTAGCTTGGGACCCAACTCCAAGTGAGGAGCTGGTGTGGGGTTTCATTTTAGAATCTAATAGGTGAAGGTTAAGGTTTACTGTCAGCTGGCTGTAACTTCTCCTATGTTTAGGGATCGCAGCAATACACTAATTCTGATTTTGATTTTCATCTGTCTTACATTAGATTTGACCAGCTCTTGGTCAAAACTGACAGAAGTTCTAAATTATGAGGAAGGAGGTCTTTAAAAGTGACTAAAACCCATACAGTTGCAGCCTACCACCTGGTTAAAAGAAATACAAATATTTTACCCCCAAATATATTTCTTTGACATATTCTGAGATGGCCGCCACAGAAAAAAATGCTACAAACCTGTCTTTTGTGTGGTAAATTTACATGTGTAGAGAATCTCCATTAATTCAGCCAGGACTTATGTACTTTTCCCATTCAAGGAAAGATTAACTGCGAGTCCAACACCTGAAAAGGTTTCAAAAGTAACATGTACCGTTCTCTTTGAGGACCACTACCTATGTGGCTTTTATCAGCACAACGAGACCACCTCTGCTAGCTCCTTTTTCTCCTTCCCAGACCTGTTTGTTGCTTTTAAACCCTGATTCCTCAAAAACCTCTGTACCTCACCAAGTTTTTATCCTATATGCTCCTGTGTATACATGTTAAAAAATTATTTTCAATGTTTTTCTTCGATTAATCAATCGGTCTCAGGTCAGGGATTTTCCAGTGAACCTTTATGGGGGAAAGAGCCTTGCTTCCTACAGTTTGAAGTTGCTGTTGTTCTTCTAAAAAGCTGCAGTAGAGGAAACCCAGGAAGCTGATAGGCTGGGAGAAAGGGTAAGACTTTCTTAGCAGTCAGGCTCCTGGCTTTCCTCCCTGTACAATCTGGTTGAACAGAAGGTAAAGATCACTGTTTACAAGGTTTTGATTAATGGGAGAAAAAGGATTGTGTGACTAGTCTTGGTACAGTGACTTGGTACTTTGATACCTTATGCGGTGATTTCATCTCTTTTGATGCCTTTTCTCCCAGAAATGGCCATCTTTTTTGTCTTTGTCTTTCTGTGTTGTTCTCTCTTGTTTTGTTTTTTGTCCGGAAGAGTTTGTCTTGTGACCATGTGGGAGCCCTCCCTCTTGGTCTCCATCCACCATCTGGAGGCTACAATTTGCAGGTTCTCTGGCCAGCATAAAAATGGCTGTGGACCTGAGATTTTTTGTTGTTGTTGTTCTAAACATGGCTAGCTTTCGGGAGTGTTTATCATAAGAAATCTCATTCATAAGGGGCTTTTGTTGTCTTAAATGTTGTTGCTCTCTTAGACTATTTCTAGGAGAATGAGAATCTTTGGGATTACTTCTTCTTTGGACCCTTAGGAATAAGTATATCATCAAAAATTAATGGTCAAAAGATGGGTCCTTTAGACTCCTAAATGTTGGGGGGACCTAATGCAACCCTACATGAACTCTTCCTTCCTTCTCCTAAGACAAAGGACTCAAAGGACCTAGTTAGCCCCACCCCAAATTCACCAAAGCACTCTGAGCAAGTCGTGGAATTTGCCCATCCCCAACAACCCTTATAAAAGGGGTTTCTAACTGCCCCTGGGTGCAGATGACATTTTTGCACTGGCCACCAGGTCACTGCCCCCTTTCAATAAACTTGACCTAAACTTCTCCAATCCCTCCCAGTCTCCTCTCTGGGTGCCACTGTTTACACCTCTCACTACAATTTTAAAAATGAATTTTAGAGATCCAGTATTCTAAATAGTTGCCTGATACTATTGCCACACAACTACGTTCATCTGCCCCCTTTCCAAGACAAAGCAATATTCAGAAACTGCAGGGTTTACAGCAGAGAAAGAGTTTATTCAGCATAGCACTAAGTAAGGAGATGGGAGATTTCTCTCAAATTCACCTCCTGAGGAATTGGGTGGGGACAGGGTTTTTAAAAACAGTTTGGTGGGCAGAGATGTGGGCAGTCAGGGTCTGCTGATTGGCTGGTTTCAGGGCAGAACCATCAGTGCTTTGGTGTGGGCTGCTGTCTCCATGGGTCAGCTATGGAATGCGGAGCCTTGGGTGTAGGGTCCAAGATCAGATGAGTCAGTTCTTTGGTCTGAGTGGATCACTCAATGTACTGGAATGCGGATCTCAAAAACTGGCCCTGGGTTTCCAACAGGTGATGTTATTTATGGAGAAGAGTTAAGAATCTTTATGGCTACCACTTGTGCCCACTAGCGTAGCAATTATAAAGAGGCAAACAAGAGGACAGTGACTATTATCAAGCAAATGAGAGGACAGTGGACGATTATTGTCATTGTTCCGGCCCAGCAGGGTTCTCTTCCTTTACAGAATTTGATTATTATCATTATTTTAGCTCAACCTGCTCCTTCCCAGCATTTTGGGGCCCTTAGCCTGTTTCTCACCTTGCACCCCTCCATCAGTTGTAAGGGTGGTTTTATTTTTATTTTATTTTTATTAACAGAGGTGTTAGATTAAAGGAAGGACACATAATAACGTGGTGGCTAGGTTTAAAAATTCTCTTGGCAAAATTAAAGCCCCAAATCTGACCTCAAACATGAAAGTCCTTTGTACGCTGCCCTGGTGGGAATAGATGCCCTGTGGGAATAACAACAAAAGCCACTTAATTTTGTGGCCCAGTGATTAAGATCTGCGTTTGTACCCTAGCAGCCTGGGTTCCTTGATTCCTAGCCAGGGAATAAGTCTGCTTTGGTTTGATATTGTGTGATCCTTCTATTGATTGATCCTTTCATTTCTGGAGATAGCCTTTAATTTCCTGTTTCCTTCCACCCAGGATAGGCACACGAGGCTTTTGGGCTTTTGTACACAGATGGCAGCTGATAATCTGGGACCCTAGAAAATATGGCTGGCCAGAAATGTGTGTTGTGCATCATTGGTGGCTAGCAAAACTTTCCTTTCTTTGAGCTGTCTTTGGGGGCAGTTCTAGATACTAATAAAACTGTTTCAAAAACAATGTAGGCCCGTCCACAGGGGATTTTCTAGAATTTCTTTTCTTCTCTTTTCTATAACAACCTAACTATTAACACAACCAAACATGTTGCGGATTTAAAGAGAAAAAAAGTATGTAATTCTGTTAATAAATGAAACAATAGAAAAAGTATCAGAGTTTAGTTCTCTATGGCATTCAGCAGAATATCACCAAACAATTGATTTCATTTACCCTTAGCTATGCCAGTCATGATAAGTATTATTTGCTATTTATAAAATGCAGGATTTTTTGAATGAATCCTTCTTTAATAAAGAGTAGGGAGAAATTAATAAAAGAAAGTATGCTGTCATTGTTTTCTTCATATTCACCTAAACTAGTTGTTCCTTTTTAATTTACTTTCTGACGCTGACAAATAAAAGCATTATTTCATTCCCATTTATGGCTGAATAGTATTGTATGATGTATGTACATATCTTTGTATGCACATATATGTGTATAGGTACACCACATTTTCTTAATCCACTCATGAATTGATGGGCAGTTAAGTTGATGCCACATCTTTGCCTTTTTGAACTGTGCTGCAATAAACATCCAGTTGTCTTTTTGATAAAATGACTTATTTTCCTTTTGGTGTACACCCAGTAGCAGAACTGCTGAATGGAATGGTGAATTTACATGTCTGTCTTTGGAGTCCATCCCTCCTGTTTTCATAGAGGTTGTATTAATTTTCAGCTCTGCCGACAGTGTGTAAGTGTTCCTTTCTCTGAGTCCCTGTCAGGGCATCATTTGTTGACTTTTTCAATAATGGCCTTTCTGACACGGATGAGGTGGTATCTTACTGTGGTTTTCATTTCCGTCCTTCCCTGAGATTAGTGTTGAACATTTTTTTCTTAGGTTTGTTGGCCTCTTTCCACTCTTTTTTTTTTTTTTTTTTAAACATTTCAGTTCATGTCTTCGCCCCCTTTCTATTGATTTATTCCTTTGAATGTATAGGCAGCATGGAATTGCTGTATCATATGACAATTCTATATTTTTTTTTTTTGAGAAACCAGCATACTGTTTTCCATAATGACTATACTAATTTACATTCCCATCAATAATATGCAAGGGTTTTCTTTTCATTCATATGCTCATCAACACTTTTTGGTGTTAAAGTCATTTTAAGAGGAGTAAGTGGTTTCTCAGTGGTTTCTTTTTGATAGGTAATTTTCTTTTTATTTCTGGTTAATACGAGGGTACATAAGATTAGGTTACCTTGCTTGTGTTTACTAGGAAAAGTCCAAGTTGTAGTTTAGTTCAACCAAGGGGTGTGCCCTATACCTATACACTGCAACTGCTTTTTCTTTTTTTTTCTTTTTGAGGCAGAGGCTCACTTTGTCACCCATGGTAGACGTCGTGTCATCATAGCTCACAGCAACCTCAAACTCTTGGGCTCAAGCAATCCTCTTGCCTTTCATTTTTAATACAGGTGGGGTCTCACTCTTGCTCAGGCTGGTCTTGAACCTGTAAGCTTAGACAGTCCACCTGCCTAGGCCTCCCAGAGTGCGAGGATTACAGGCGTGAGCCATTGTGCCCACCTTTATTGTATCTGTTAGAGAGGAACTTACCAAACCCTGTCCTCCTTGAATTTAATTGTGTTTGTCTCGGGTGATGGCGCTGATGTGCTAGTTCCAGCTCAGTACTGAGCACATGGGATAGAAAAAAGCATCTGAGTGGTTTTAATTTGCATTTCTCTGATGATTTGTGATGTTGGGCATTTTTCATATACCTGTAGGCCACTTTCTGTCTTTTCAAGTTCTTTGCCCCTATTTTAATTGCTTATCTGTTCCCTGTTCCTGAGTTGTGTGAGTTTCTTATATTTTGGATATCAATGCCCGTCAGATACATCGTTTCCAAATAATTTCTTCCCTACCACGTGTATCTCCTCTCCAGATGCACAGCAGCTTTTTAGTTTGATTTGATGCCATTTTTCTACATTTTTTACACTGCCTATGCTCTGGAAATCATATCTTAGCAATTTCTTCCTGCAGTTCTTTTCCTGCCTCCTGAAGCCACCCGACTTCCTTGATTAATAAAAAATACATATTTTTTTTAGAATCCTAAGTTTCTTAATTGTCTTTTTGTCCCCCACTATGACCTTCATACTGTTAGCAAAATATGTATCAAATAGTCTAAGTTTCAACTATTTCTTCTTGGCAGTGAACAAAATGACGGGTGACGGCCCAGTTGGGACCATCCTGTATGTATGATTGTATATTTGTGATGTCTAATGTCAGCGAGAAATAAATATACCTGATAAAGTTTAAGGAAAATGAAGCAGCTATGTTTCAGTCTGGTAGCCTTAGAGATCTGGGAGAACCTTAATAAATTCTCATTTAAATAGAAATGAAGAACAGATAAGGACCAACATTCTTGATTGTTCTTCCTTCTGTTCTCTGATTATAAAACTATAATGTTAGGAAGATATGAACGTCAAAGCAATTGTATGATGGCTTTTTTTCCCATTTATTTTGTTTCTAATGTAATCAGATGCAAAAAGAAAAAAGTCAGTTTTAATTTTTGGCTACTGCCCATAAGGTTATGAACAATACAAGTAATGCCAAGAATCCTAAAGGATAAAAAAAACTTAAAACCCTATCCAGGGCTTGCTAAGAGATGGTGAAACTGTTGATCAGTGTCTGTGAGCTTTCATTTTCAAAGCTAACAGTGGGTGAAGTTGCAGGGGCTGGTAGAGGGGTCTGGCTCTGTATAGAATTATTGTAATTCCATGACCATCATTCTTCCCCATCTCATTGAAAAATATCGTCTCTCCCTAGAATATTGTCTTCTCTGCTTCTATCCCTCACTTCAGATTTGTTTTTTGGAAATAGGAAACTCCTTCCATTAACCCCTTTCCCATTATGGTTCTTTGAACTTAATAGGCAATTATCTTGAACATTCCATAGATTCAGAAAAATGTTACTTACCAAGTGAGAGGACTAAAACAGACATTAAAAAATGTCAGGCTTCTTACATTTGAAATTGAGATAAACATATAGTAAATAGAATCATGGAGTTCAAATAGACTACATATATCATTGGCTGAGCTTTCCTTTTATAGATATGAATCTTTGCTCACAAAATAAAGCATTTACCAAAACTTATTTAATTAAAAGTGAAGAATAGAGGTGTGACTTTCAGTTAGTTAACAGTGAAGAGTTAAAACTAGTCAGTTTATTAACAGTGACTAGTAAGTAAATAACTGGTTAATTAACAGCTCACAAATAATACAGGATAGATACCTTCCATAGCAATATCGTTTCCCGGCACAATGCTAGTTGCTTTCTAGCCACGATAGCCTAAGAAACAATCTGGTGTTTATCTTAATAGGATCATGTGTGTGATCTCTATTTTCAGCCACCAGAAATGAATTCAGCAATAATATGAACCCAGAAATGTATGGAATAAATCTCGTGAGCCTGTGCCTTTGAAGTTCTCAATCTCATGAGTACAAAAAATGCTTACAGTTTGAATACTGCTCTTGGAGTTTGTTCTTTTTCATTGGAGCTTAGCATTTCCATAGTGATTGATTACCCAGAACATGTCATCATTTAACAATGCAATTAATGGCAAGGTTACTTAGGGTTAAAGTGCATATGTCCTCACGGATGGGACTCATTTAGAGGCAGTGACCGTACACATGAGATGTTCAGCTGAATATGTCCACCAAGCCTGCTGGCGGGGCCTTCCTCTGTTCTAAATGTCAGGAGAAACAATTAGGAGCAAAGTGGTATTTTCGGTACTTATTTTCTAATAGAGGTTTAACGTTATAAATTGTGTGTTTAGAAACAGGAAATAGTAAAATATTAGTAACTGTTTTAATCTAGGTAAAAATGCACTATATGGTAAAACAGGAAATGTGAGATCAAGTAAGGTTATTTTATCGCAAACAAAAAAATGTGAAAGTATTACTAGAAGGTGGGAAATTTGAAAAGGTCAGTTAGAATTATTTTATGATAATTCATATCATAAACAGGAAGACTGTCATCTACTCCCTCCCTCCTTCCCTCCCTCCTTTCCTTCCGTTTTCTTGACAGTCTCACTCTCTTGCCACAAGCTAGAGTTGTCTGGAATCAGCCTAACTCACAGTAACTTCAAACTCCTGGGTTGAAGCCTTCTTCCTGCCTTGGCCTCCTGTGTAACTAGACTGCAGGGGCCCGCCACTGTTTTTAGTAGACGGGAGTCTCACTTGGCTCAAGCTGGTCTTGAACTCCTTAGCTCCAGCAATCCACCTCCTCAGACACCCGAGTGCCAGGATTACGGGCATGAGCCACCCTGCCTGGCTTGCTTCCACTCTTTCTAGAACCAAACGTACTTCCAGACTTTTACCACAATTACCTCTTCAAACCAAACCAAAACAAAACAAAAAACTTCTTCATGCTGATCTGCTTAAGGGAAACAGAAGGTGCATGTCAAACTTGAGACCAGTTTCTCTGTCTAGTTTTATTACCCTCTTACCCTTGTTAATCTTCATTTATTCTCTCTCTAATTCCTGTACGTACTGAGACTCTAACAACTCTACAAGTGGTAGATGCTTTCCTCTAGCTCTTGGAATTGTTTGCTTTTCTGCTTAGAAAATTACACATTTCCATGTGCAGGTAAAATATCACCTTTGAACTGTTTCTAAATTCTCCTTATCCCCCTTGCTTTCCCTCAGCACTTTCATCATTCCCTATTGCTTATTATCCTTTCTTCAGATTCCCTAGACACTCAATTATTTAAAATTAAGGGTCATTGCAGTATCCATCACACTAGAAATCTGAACACACTTGGTATCTGTTGGGTTCCTCAACCTCCACCAGCCCCCAGGTGGTGTCTCATAACACTGGCCTGCCTTTAGGAAGAATCCTGTTGAGTTGATTGAGCTGGAATCCCTTTTTCTTTGTTGCATTCAAAATTTTGCCCACTTCTATGGGAAAGAGTGGGTGTGTCCGTCTTCCCCAATTGCAATAGTTACTGAATAAAATCTGCTGTTATCCCTTTAGCTACTGTCTAGTTCTGCTTTTTCTTTGACCACATGGATTATTTAATCGGCTTTTGAACTAAGATGAATTAAAAAAGTTTTCATAGGATTAACTATTACCTCAATTGATTATGTATGGGGATGGGGAGAAAGTAAAATGAATTAAAGATATAAATTTAAGAGAGTGTAAGCAGTCTTAAGATTTCCAGTATCTAACAAATGATTTAGGGGTGGAAAGGGACATAATTCACATGAGAATCTTGTGGGTTTTAAGAGAGAAAAGGCATACATTTGTTCCATAACCTTACCTTTTCCTTTGGTTCATTTAAAGTTAGCTCAAGTGAATTACATAGTAAATAACCAGAACAAATCATGTAACTGTAATTCAGACTTTATATCTTTTATAGTCTTAGCATTTTATCAATGTAAATCCCTTTAATAATTATCTAGCCCTTCCACAAAACAAGTATTTGAATAATCTTATCAAAAAGAACATTTTCTCCATTATTTTTCTTAATAATTAATGATAGCATTTATTTCCATATGTTTTATTGAGGTAGAGGAATGAGCTACTCCTGTTTCCCTCCTCCTCCTCATCTGTTCAATAATAAACTCCTAGCCATCGTGGTAATATTGTTTTCCATCATTTTACTAACATCTCTGTACTATAGTTACATTGATTTACATAAAATTAAATCATAAATGATGAGGATCATCAAACATGTACAAACGATTATTCAGATTAATTAACATATTATTTGGCTTCTGCCATGGGGGTGCTGCATACCAACTCAGTTCCAAATGATGTGATCTGTATACTAGTGGACTCAGTAAAAAAAAGTAACAAAACTCAAAATAGTGATTACTATATCTGAGAAATTATCCTGTTTTTTCTTTCAAGTGTTTTCTTTTTATAGGAAAATTGAATGTAAATTTTAGTTACAAATAATTTGAAAGATTATTGTAGTTGAACTTCAAATAATGCTTTTCAAGTTAATGAAAACGATTCATGTCTAACTTTCATTGATCCTTCAGTGGTTTCACCCTTATGAAGAAGTCACAAGAATGAATTTTCTTGCCTTAGCCCTTCCAATATGACACCTCCATTCTTGCAGTGAGTCTGGTGCTGAAGGTAGGAATGAAGTGGGGTCCTAAAAGGTGCACGTGGATGTTTTTGAAGAAAAGTTAGACTTGGAAGTTAATGGGCTCTTAATGAAGAAATGACAGTTAATTACAAGGTGTGTATGAGTAGAGCTTTCTGTTTGAAATTTATTTACCTTAAGTGAATTTTTATGCCTGTAGTCAAAATCCAAATAACAAAACACAATTTCTTTTATTCTTGGTTAATTCTGTTATTAACATTTTGGAAAAAAATGATTTACCTATTCTAAAGCTTAGATTCTTCAAGTTAATAACTATCACATTTACATAATGAGTTGTTGTATATGATGAAAACACTATAAACTAGGGCCAACTATGTTTAAGATATTGTGTTAAGTGAAATAAAATTGTGTGTGAGAACATAAGATGCTTGTAGGCATCATTAGCTAATTTAGTGTAATGACATCAATATATTTTCTTCCTTGATATTTTGCAAAAACAGGGAACTATTGGAAGTTAGATTACATTGTTTTTCATCATCTATTACTCTTTTCTACATAAACTTGACAGGTGGTGGTACTCTGTGCAAGGCAATGAGGTAATTATTGAAAGTATAGTGTTCCTTGCCCTCGAAGTATAAATCAAAGTAATGAAAAGAGACATAAGTTTATTAAATATATACATGTGTGTATGTATATATAATTTGCGGCAAGTATTACAAAGGAAAAAAAAACTTTATAAAAGATAATATGAAGTAATTTTATCTGAAATACAGAAGGTCAACCAGAGTGTGACAAGATGTCATCTCAATTAACAGAAGGAGACAGTGAAGAAAGAGTTAAGGAACCGATTTTGTTAGGTGACGTGTGAGTGTCTGTACTGCAGCTGTTCTCAACCCGTGGGGCGTGACCCTTAGGAACTGTATTAATGGGTCGCAACATTAGGAAGGTTGAGAACCACTGGTGTACTGCTTGCTTTCGTGATGGAAAGAGAAGCATGTGCTAAGGTCCTGGTACAGAAAATATCTAAATTCCTAAAGACTGAAAGACGGCATGCAAATCTGTAAAAACAAAGGGACTCCATGGAGTGAGAGAGACAGGCCCATAGAGGCTAAATCCCAGGGCTTCTGAAAACATGTGAAAAAAATTAGACATATAAAGCCAAGTGGAAGCCTTTGAAGCACTGTAAGTGGAGGGTGTTGGAAAATTCCACCTGGCTATTCTCCAGGGAATTGATTAGAGGTAGAAGTAGGGAGAGTAAGGGGCAGTATAAAGGGAGAAATGGCTGTACTGGTGTTTTTAATAAATACCAACAAATTAAAATACAGATGAATAGATGATGGGAATGAGTGAGCAGTAAGCATCAATGATAATTCTTATTTTTATTTTCCGAAGACAAAAAATTTTTTTATTATTAAATCATAGCTGTGTACATTAATGCAATCATGGGGCACCACACACTGGTTTTATAGACCATTTGACATATTTCATCACACTGGTTAACATAGCCTTCCTGGCATTTTCTTAGTTATTGTGTTAAGACATTTCTATTCTACATTTAGTAAGTTTCACATGTACCCTTGTAAGATGCACCATAGGTGTGATCCCACCAATCACACTTGCTCTGCCCATCCTTCTCTCCCTCCCCCCTCCCTCCCTTCTCTCCCTCCCTCCACACATCCTCTCCCCTCCCTTCTCTCCCTTCCCCCTATTCTTAGGTTATAACTGGGTTATAGCCTTCATATGAAAGCCATAAATTAGTTTCATAGTAGGGCTGAGTACGTTGGATACTTTTTCCTCCATTCTTGAGATACTTTACTAAGAAGAATATGTTCCAGCTCCATCCATGTAAACATGAAAGAGGTAAAGTCTCCATCTTTCTTTAAGGCTGCATAATATTCCATGGTGTACATATACCACAATTT
>CAUYPK010149615.1:0-17937 GCA_963574355.1 Loris lydekkerianus | reverse complement strand
AGCTGTGTAAGAGTGCAGCCGTGCAGGTGTGCAGCTGTGCAGCTGTGTAAGAGTGCAGCCGTGCAGGTGTGCAGCTGTGCAGCTGTGTAAGAGTGCAGCCGTGCAGGTGTGCAGCTGTGCAGCTGTGTAAGAGTGCAGCCGTGCAGGTGTGCAGCTGGTCAACTGTGTAAGAGTGCAGCCGTGCAGGTGTGCAGCTGTGCAGCTGTGCAATTGTGCAGGGTGCAGACGTGCAGGGGTGCAGTCTACTGAAGGTGAGCCGGGAGGCACAGCAAGTAGGGAGGGGATGGAGGGTTTTAAGTAAGGTAGTCCCTAGTTACCAACAAGATAGGTTCTGTAGATTTGTTCTTAAGTTGAATTTGTATGTAAGTTGGAATAGATGCCTTTACCTATCATGGGCAATAGCTTCCATTCGTAAGTGCAAGTTGAACATAAGTTGGTTGTTTATAACTCAGGGACATCCTGTAGGGTGGTGGCATAAATTGGTTTGTATTTTGATAAGATCACCCTTGGAGGAAGCTTTAATATGAATCCACTCCTGAGTCACAGCACACGGGACATCCACTGAAATGCACGTTGAAAAGTTATTAGCATGCATTTTGGGTTTAATTTTCTGATTTTTAAAGAACTTTTTGCCTCCTTTCTTTTTTTTATTGTTGGGGATTCATTGAGGGTACAAGAAGCCAGATTACACTAAGTTTGGTCTATGATTTTCTTTTCTTATATTGACTTTGTTCAGTTTTGATAGCAAGATAAGGTTATCCACAGATGAGTTAGATTTTATTCTTTTTTTAATGTCAAGAATGGTTTTATGACAGGTAGTCCTATCTGTTCCTTGAAGATTTGGTTAAAATTACCTGGAGTTAGCTTAAAATCTAGGCTTAGATTCCTTAACTATGAAGATGGCAAAAGTTTTTTTCTATGGGTTCAGTTACTTTAATGGTTACCAGACTATTCAGGTATTCCGTTTTCCCTTGACTCAATTTTATAATATATACATTTCTATAAATAGTCAAATTCTTGGAAAGTCCATTTACCTTCAAAATTATTTACATAAAGAAGCACAGAAAATATTTTAGGGGAGATGGAAATACTCTGTATTTTATTTGTAAAGGTGGGTTCACAAATATATTTGTGGGTTCACACATATCTATATCCAAATCTATTAAATTGTGAATAGATACAATTTATATTAAATATGTTATATCTCATACAGTTGATCACCATTTGTCAGCAGAAAATTGTACTTTTTTTGTTATTTAAAAAATTACTTTTTGTGTTTTTACTTGCAGTCTACTTTATGTTCCTGATATTGCTTTTGTGGGCAATCTAGCTTTTTTTCACATATTTATTGAAAGATTTGTCCATCTTATTGCCTTTTATATAACCAGCTCCCTGTGAAGAGCCCTCAGCATCCCTGCTTTCTCTCTTTGTTGAGACAGAATCTCAGTCTATTACCCCACCTAGAATGCAGTGCTGCCAGCAGAGCTCACTACTACCTCAGATTTCTACCATTCTCAGCTAATTTTTCACTTTTTTTTTTTTTTTTTTTTTTTTGTAGAGATGGTGGGCAGGGGTGTGGGTTGGGGACTCGCTGTGTTTCTCAGGCTGCTCTTGAACTCCCAGGATCAAGCACCCTTTCACCACAGCCTCCGGAAGCACTGTGATAGCAGGTGTGAGCTGCCATGCCCAGCCAGCATCCCTGCTTTCCTGATCTTCCTGCCACAGTACCCAGCAGTCTCCCTGCAGTCACTCCCATTTTGTGTGACAAGAGCATGCGGGAGGGTGGGTGACTGGATAAGGTTACACTTGGGGTAGAGGCCAGACCTAACAGGAAGGTTACTTTATTGTACTTTTTGTAGAGATGGAGTCGCTCGATGCTGCCCAATCTGGGTGCATTCCTGGCTTCAAGAGATCCTCCTACCTGGGCCTCCCAAAATGCTGGCATTACAGGCATGAGCCCGTGCACCTGGTTGAAGGAATGGTTTTTCTTATTTTTAGGGAGCCAGCAAGGCCGGTAGGTCAGGCCTCGTAGCTCTTGGAAGTAGTTTGTTCTTTGCAAACTATTGTGGTCAAAACATCATTCAGTGCCTTTGAGAATATCCCTCAAAACGACAGAGGGGCTCAGCTGGCAATGTGGACACTGTTGCCTTTGCTCTCACACCCACCAGCTGGGGTCTCGGGGCACGGGCCTCCTGTACCTGGCGGGGGGACAAAAACGGGCAGGAGAATCTGAAAATAAGATAGCACCAATTAACTGTTAAGTAGTTAATATATTTCACTGTCTTGAAATTCATGGGCTTGTTTTACTTACTAAATATGTGATTACTTACGTACAATTTAAATTTTTCTTTTTGTTAAAAAAAAACTGCTCTGAATTTGAGGGAACTAATTGTGCTTAATTTCTAAATGTGAAAATTTGATGGCTTTTTATATTTCTTCTAGTCATCAAATGCATTCTAGAAGAAAACATCATAACATGTGAAATAGACTATTTAATAATGCAGTGTTCGTATCTTAACACCAAATGTGATCCAAGGAAGTAATGTTCCTATTAAAAGTGTGTTGGAAGATGCCATTGTTAGTTGTCTGGGGGCCTACTTAAAATAATTAGGTGCTGTGCACAGATGCACCAGTGATGTTGTTGAGCGTCATTCCCTGTGCATATCAGGTAATTATGTGTTTTTAGAAACTTGAAGGGAAATGTACATTGTGGCAGGATTTGGTTACTTGCAAAGTCTTACTAAGCAGCCTATTGGGAAATCAATTGTGCTTTTACTGAATGATGCTATTAGCAGCAAAGTCATTTATCTTGAATTTCAATTAGACGTCTCAGAATTGCAAAAAAAAAAAAAAAAATGGGTATAAATTTGAGTAATCCTTCATCTTGGTTTTTTACCTGGCTTTCTTTTTATGTATTTGCAATATATGGAGGTTGGGGAAGGGGGGTTGCTTTGTTTTAATCTTGGGGAAAAGTTGAAAACCTGAGACTGAAGGTCCTTTTATAGTAATAGTTTGCCAGGGCCGCCATAACGAAGTGCCAGAGACAGAGGGACTTACAAAACAGAAATGTACTTTCTCACCATTGTAGAAGGTGTATGTGAGAGAGAAAGGTGTCTGCGGGGCTGGCTTCTCCTGAGGCCTTTCCTCCTGGCTCATAGATGGTAGTTTTCTGCCGTTGTTTTAGCCAGGATTTATATGTACATTTAGACAGATAGGTAGGTAGGTAGGGGGGAGAGAGACAGAGAGAGAGAGAAAGAGAGAAGGAGAGAGAGGGGAGCTTTGGAAATTCAAAATCTTCGGGGGAAATTGCGGTAAAAAGGCAGTAAACTGGTAGAATTCCTCCCTCCCTACTATGGGAAGGTTGGTCAATCTTTGTTCTGTTTAGGTTTTCAGCTGATTCGATGGGGCCCACTCACATTGTGAGAGTATCTGCTTCACTCAAAGGCCCCTGATTTAAACATTAATCTCACCCAAAGACTCCTTCACAGAAACATCCAGAATAATGTTTGACCAATTATGTGGGTACCGTGGCTCAGCCAAGTTGTCCCATAGAATTAGCCATCACACGTGGCCTTCCCTCTGTACCTATGTACAAGTTTCCTTTTCTTATAAGAATACTAGTCGCTGGATCAGGGCCCACCCTAATGACCTCATTTTAATTTAAGATCCTGTGTCCAAACACAGTCACAATCTGAAGTAGTGGAGTTAGGAATTTTGGGGGGAGACACGGTAACAGCCTGTAACAGCCATTAACTTAAAAGTAAGCATAAATAGAAGAGAAAAATTGTTCTCCTGATACTAAAAACTGTGTTATTTCTGCCAATCTTAGGATAAAGCATACTGGTGAATCCCTAGATAAGCCAATTAACTTGAATAGAAAGTAACTTTCTTAAATATTCTCATTTCTACAACCTAGAAGTCCATTTCATATAATTATTTATTTATTTTCGATGATATTTACATTGCTGTAGAAATTAGAGATTAACAAAAGAAAAACACTTTTTGGTCCAAATTTTTGCCTATTTTCATTTTGTGTTTTTCACTTTCAAATTAGAAAGCAAGTGTTAAGATGTTTTCATCTTGAATTATGAACTAATTTGGAGTTTTCACTTTTTCCTGGCAACATAAGAGATAAACAGTGGGAAAATTACCAATAAAAAAAAGGAGAAAATTAAGGGGAGAGTATACAATGAGGCAAATTAGAAAGCACATCCCCCTGGTTACCTTCCATCATAAATGAAATCGCAGAACATTAGCTCTTCGGTTTTAAGTCAATATCTCAGTCTCTTAGACTGGTGTCTCCCAACCCCATTTAACAAAAGGGTAAAATGTTTTCCTAGCTCTGATGCTAAAGAAATGCTTCTGATTCTCATTTTGCAGATAACAAGGAGATTTTCCTTTCCAGAGCCATCCACAAGTCCTTCTTAGAGGTTAATGAGGAAGGCGCAGAGGCTGCAGCTGCCTCAGGTATGGAGCGATTTTTCTCCAATCTTCTCACCTCTTGCAGATTTGTATTTTTAAAGGAATCTTGGGTGGAGGTGTGGGTCATTTTTAGAATTAAGCCCAAAAAACTTACTCTGCTCCAACGTCGTAGACGTCAAGCCAGTGCAGAACCAGCTAGGATTTTCCAAATCGGATGTGAAGTGTGTGCTCCCGCCAGCCCTCTGCAGGGCAGCCTCCTCTTCATTTTCCCTCTCGTGAGAGACGGGCAGACACTGGCAGCTCTGTCAAAGAGATTTTTCTGCTGTGCTGCCTGTTTTAATATTTTAAATATTTTCTTCTTGCCCATTTTTCTTTCAGCTTAATTACTTGCCAAAGTTGGTTCTTCATTTTGTCAGGGAAAAGTGTTGATTTTTTAAAAGCATATTTGTAAGCAAGAGTATATGATAGACTTTAATAAATACCTTTAACTACATAATACTATAAAACAATAATTTTAAATAAAAAAACTTCACATTTTTGACATAATCCTATGTCCAAAGTGTAGTGGTCAATGTCCTTAATCATTTTGGTGGTCTTGGCTGCCCCGGCTGAGAATGATTGTTGTTCTGTTGCTTTTTCTGCTTCCTTCCTTTGTTTGCATGATCCCAGTCCTATGTTCAACAGCTACCATCAAGTTTCACTAGGATTTTTCACTTCTCCGGTAAATGTTAGCAAATTATATTTGCACATTATTCCTAATTTCTGCTTCTATTTGTCCACTAAAAGAATGTCATCAGCCACATGTAACAGTATTTTCAGGAAGAAACAGAAACACAATAGTCTCAGACAGCAGGAAAGCTTAAAATCTTGTATCATTCGATCTTGACTTTTTTTCTGACAATTAACTACATTGCAGCAAGTGTGGCCCAATAGTCCCGTGATAAGGATCTCAGGGGAATTCAGCAGCAGCTGCAGGAAACTGCACTGCACCGCTCACTGCTGTGTTTTCCTTTTAATCGCTGCAATCCTGACCATTTGCTAGAAGGCTGGTGACTTGCTTTGTGAAAATGCCCATTTCAGACAAAAGAAATGATGATTTGGAAATATAAAGAGACTGTTTTTTTGTGTGTGTGTTTGGGGATTTTTTTGTTTGTTTGCTTCTTCTTCCTTTAACTCAAAAGTCATTTTAGTGAAAGCTTACAAGTATTCATCTGAGGCTGAGAATAAAAATTTTATAGCAAGCAGAATAAATTGTCTCATTATTTTTGGTGCCTTGTGTTTCCTTTTTTTTTTTTTTTTTAAAGACCAAGTAGAAATGTTTACCCGTTTATGACTTATCTCTCTAATTTAAGTCTTTAAAATCTTGTTTCTTATAAATTGTTGTCTTTGCTTTAAATGGATAGACATAGATCTGAGAAATTACTCATTGGTCTCTGCACACCCACAGACGTGTAATTACTTTTTCTCTGTACCATAGGAATGATTGCAATTAGCAGGATGGCTGTGCTGTATCCTCAAGTTATTGTGGACCATCCATTTTTCTTTCTTATCAGGAACAGGAGGACTGGTGAGTCTGTTATGAAAACAAAATTTTAAGTACAAAGAAATTTTTATTAAAACTGAGAACTTAATTCACAGTGTTATATAATGTCTAATGTTCCAATGATTTATTCAAATGAATAATAACTTACATTTTCATTTTAAGAACATCAATAATTGTAAACAAGAAGTAAAATAAATATCCTTTTTTTTTTTTTTCCTGTTTACCACCACTTTTGTTCATTTGCAAACCAAAACAGGTGCAATCCTATTCATGGGGCGAGTCATGCATCCGGAAACAATGAACACACGTGGACATGACTTTGAGGAACTTTAAATTATTTCATTTGACAACACGGAAAACAGTAACTAAGCACATTGTGTTTGCAACTGGTATATACTTAGCATTTGTGTTTTACAGTATCTCTTAATATTTAAAATAGCTCCAGATGAAAATAGTGTATGTAAATTACAAGTCCATTTGTTGAGGAATGTTATTATTGTTAAGATGATGATCATGTTATGTGATGTGTTTGCTGTGCTGTTGTTTAAAATAAAAGTATATATTGAACATGTGAACAGGTCTGTTTTTAATTTTGGAAGTTGTAAAGGTACCTCTAGGGGAAATTTGGAAACAGTGATGTTTCTGGTCATCTTACAGCTTTCATAGTAATTCAGACTCGAGCAGCACAGTAAATTAGTGTTAGATACTTACAGATAACAAGCAGTAACAAGCCAGGTGACAGACAGGTAGGCGTTCCACAAAAATTCTAATTGTCACTTATATGAAATCATTGTACAGTGTAGGCAGGAGAATATGCATCTTCTGTATGGCTCCGTGACAAAATCTGTTAGGAAAAAAAAGGGCCCAGGCACACCCCATCCATAGGTTATACCTATACCTTATTTTTTTACGTCATCAAAAATTCACTTGCTAATCCAGGCCTAGTGGCTCACGCCTGTAATCCTAACACTTTGGGAGGCCAGGCAGGAGGACTGCTCGAGGCCAGGAGTCCAAGACCAGCCTGCACAACATAGCAAGACCTTGTCTCTACAAAAAGAATTAAAAAAAATCCACTCGACTTCATCAGATACCTGATGTGGTTTACAAATCTGATACAGCTTCAGATTTTGTTGCTGCAGGTAACATCCAAACTTCAAGTTCCCAAAAGTCCTGGGTTATACTTACAGATAACAAGGCCCGTTTAATGCCAGATTTTTAACTCTGTGATTAAAAGTTTCAGAAGATGTTTGAAATATTTGAAAATTTAAAAGAAACTGCACGTTACCATGGTTTGATGCCATGAACAAAAATTGATGTGATCATTATCTTTAATTCAGTTCAGAAGAGTTTGGAAGCCACTGGGTTTGACTATAGATTTGTTAAATACTAAATTTGCCTTTTTTTTTTTTTTTTTACGAACTCTAGTAATAATTCTGTCACACACTAAATTTTGAGTACTGCTAAAAGAAGAGGTACATATGGAACTTACTTTTGTACTAGCTGTTTAGATGTATAGAAATTAGACTGTATCAGAGCCGTGCTGCCGGAGACTGTGTCCTTCTAACAACCTCCCGAGTGACGCCTTTGCTGTTTTATCCACAGACTTCAAAGTTCCTGTCTTTGGTACTGAACTTCTACTTAACATAGGTTTGCATGTTTGGTATTTTTATAAATGAAATAAAAGGTCTATGTAATTTTTATAGACTTTAGAGGGATTTGGGTGGTGTGGGGAGATAGTCTGTACTAAAAATGCAAAATACTTGCCCACCCCTCAAAATGGTTTTTCTCTAAAAGTTTTTCTTTTCTATTACACATTATGGACAAATGCAAAATTCTCCTGCATAGTAGAACACTTGAAACGTAGCCTTTAAAAGTTGGAGAAATTGGCTCGGCACCTGTTGCTCAGTGGCTAGGGTGCCAGCCACATACACTGGAGCTGGCGGGTTCGAATCCAGCCCAGGGCCTGCCAAACAATGACAATGACAACCAAAAAATAGCTGGATGTTGTGGCAGGTGCCTGTAGTCCCAACTACTTGGGAGGCTAAGGCAAGAGAATCACTTAAGCCCAAGAGTTTGAGGTTGCTGTGAGCTGTGACGTTACAGCACTCTACGCAGAGCAACAGCTTAAGACTCTGTCCAAAAAAAAAAAAAAAAAACCATTGGAGAAATTTATACGCAATAGTCACAGAAAAATTTATGAATACCCACATACACAATGCTTTTATATTGTGTTTTATATTTTCAGGACTCTGAGAGCTTATTCATGAAGCTCAGGTTGTCGTAGAGTAGTGCTCTGTCTGCTTACAGGTGGGCTGACTGATGTTGACTCAGTATTAATATTCTGAGTCTGTGATGGTTTTCATGACCATTTCACCACTTGTTACGCAGTACATACATGGCTGTATCTCTATGCCCGCCAGGCAACTAAATGTGTCACCTATAAGGAAGAGTTAACGTCACTAAAAAATTACGTGGACTTTACGAAGCCCCCAAATGTAATTTCTATTAGCTGAAAGGAGGTCAAATTTTACCATTCAGAATATTTCCCTTAAAATATTTCAAATACAACTTAAGTGTTTTTTAAATTAAAAAGGATTCTCCCCTGTTCTCAGCATGCTTGTAGAGCATGTAAAATCTTTCAATGCCAAGTTTTTTGGTTGTACTTTGTTTATAATTTCTTTAATGTTTTTCCTTCCCTTGAAAAGGTAATATCCTTTTTTATCATTTTTTTTTTATTAAATCACAACTTTGTACATTGATGCATTTATGGGGTTCAGTGTACTGCTTTGATATACAATGTGAAATGCTTACATTGAACTAAGTAACACATCCATTGCAATTATACTCATTTCTTAATAGTTTTGAAATGTACCGTTACGTCATGCACATTAGGTGAGGTCCCCCCACATACTCTTCCTTCCTCCCATATTAACCCTTCCCTCCCCCCCCTCCTCTTCCCTTCTACTTTCTGGACTACACTTATGTTTTGCTTTTTGTATGAGTGTGTAAGTGATTATATAGGAATGGTAATGTCTTATAGTTCAATCCTTTTTCTTTAAAATGTATAAATTACCAGACACACACACAGGTGTGCACAGTTTATCAAAGGGTTTTGTTCTTTGGACCTATTCTTCTGGAGAAAATCAGAATCATCAACAATTATACAGTTTGTTTTTATTTTAAATTTCGATATTACTTTTTTTGTGTATAAAACGGACTGGATTAAATAATTACAGAAAATATAAACCTATAAATTTTGACATTACCACCATAACCAAGTAATTGTTAAAATCAATCTTAAGTAGAAATGTTTATTTGAACACTATAAAAATAATAAATATAAAGTATGGTAAAGAACATACTGTGTTCTCATTAAATGTATATACCATGTGTAATATAATTCACTGCCTTTAATATATAATTAGCTTCTTGAATTTATAATGATAAGTATTTATCTTATCTAAAAAATAGCTTTGTTAAAAATAAGAATGGCTTGGGCATTTTAGGTATTAGCCAAGGGCAAATTGAAGGGCATCTTTGTAGAGTGTAGGTCTTTGTTGCAATGTTGAAAAAATATATAAAAGGAATGACTATTTGTAATTAAAAAGCGGCTGCCCCAAAAGTCACTACAACAGTATCCACTGCAGAGAAGATCCACTGAAAGAAGCACACCTGAGACAGAGTGCAAGGTTCTGTGTACAAGTCATCAGGAGGTGCCTCCGTTAGTGGACTGATTGAACAAGTTACGTATACACACATACACACCTATCTGTCTCCTAACAAGGCTCTTAGGTAACTCTTTACTTCCAGGAAGCCTAGATTGCCTATTAAAGCTTTAATACACTTTAAATGTATTAATATTTGTTTATTTCTAAACAAATCTGCAGTTGAATAAACTGCATCATTAAAAAGAAACCCCAGACCCATCTAAGCAGAGGCCCCAAATCCATTGTTCTAATTTAGTTCTTGCCTCCAGAGAATGCAGGTGCCACTAGGGTGCTGTGACAGCAGCATGGGAGAGAGAGGTGTGAAAAGGAGGGCAGTGGGGCTGGCAAAACCCAAACCAGCATCCCACGAATTTTCACTATTTAAAATGTGGGAGCCAGGTACCAGGGAGTAACTTCAGGACTGCTTCAAAGTCATATGTATTAAAAAAGACTTAGTTTTTGTTTGTTTTGCCTGAAAACTGAACCAGAAACCACTCCATTACATTCCATTAGGCAGTGTATTTGTGTGTGTGTGTGTGTGTGCATGTGTGCTTGCATGTGTATGTGTGCGTGTACATGTGTGCATACAGGTGTGTGCGTGTGTATGCATGTGCATGTGTGTGTACGTGTGTGTGTGTGCATGTGCATGTGTGTGCATGTGTGTGTGCCTGCGTGTGCATTATTTGGGTGCATGTGCATGTGTGTGCACACGTGTGTGTGTGCATGCGTGTGACATGTTGGCATCTGCTTTTTTGTCTTTTCTTTTTAATATCTGTTTTAATGGTTCCGTCTGCTCTCGACTTCCACATCCATCACTTTTGACTTGGAAACAATTTACCTCCCCCACTCCAGGATGCCTAATGGCATGTTGTTCAAAATTGAGGAAACTCCTTTAGAGGAAACGAGGAAGAAATTTGATTATTACATGAAATTCATTCCCATAAAGACTCTCTGCTCTGCAAAATGCTTTTACAATGAGATTCTCATTCAAATTATACAATCTAGATCTACATCTAGATTGTATACAATCTATAATAAGAAATATTATTTTCATTAAAAAAAGTGTCAACTGGCCAAAAGTGATATGTAATCAGGTATGAAAAGAAATGAATAGTTTATTTAACTCTTTGATTCACATATCAAATTTATCAGCCTTTATCTACAAAATATCCAGTGTATATGTGAATTAATGAATGCAATTATCCCTTCCTTGGTGGAAAAATATTTTAAACATTTCTTTACCACTAAGTTTGACTAGTTAACAAGATTCATGAAAGGGGCTCCTCTCTGTAGTAGGACGATGAAGGTAAATGACCTTCAAAGGATGACCCAGAAGACTCTCAGCCAATTGAAGTATCTAAATGGTCAATTCTCCCCACTCAGCACTACTTAAGAAATACCACATTTTGTATTATTACTACGTAATATGACACAGGAAAGAAACACTGAACAGGCAAACTTATTATAAACTTGTAATTTAATATTGTATTAGAATCTCGTGCAGCCTTTGTAGCAAGAGGATTTCTTTTAACAATGTGTTGGAAACACTGCAGTCCTTCTATTTTTAAGTAAGAATAATGACACTAGATTCTTAATCCGAGTTTTATTGCTTCTATCTTGAATTGCTATCATTTAAAAAATCCACATACATCAAAATTTACTCTTCTTAGTGTGAAGTTCCTTGAGTTTTAAAACCTATATAGATTGATGTAACTTTCATGATAATCAAACCACAGACCGGTTCCCACCCCAGCAAAACTCGTTGTCTTTACCCTTGGCAGTCACACTCTCCCTACCTGCAGCCTCTAGCAACCATTCACCTGAGCCCCATTTTTGAGAAGGCCCTATCAGCAGAATGATACTGCACATAACCTTTCAGGACTTTGTTTTATTCAACAATTATGCTTTTGACAATCATCCAAGTTAATGTGTATCTGTAGCTCAGTTTCACTTCAATAGGATTTTTGAATGTTGAGCACCCTTCCATTCCCAGGATACACCCCTCTTCAGGATGCTTTTTAAAAATATGTATAAAAATTATTTTATATATTGTTGAACTCAAGTGGTAATATTTTGTTAAGAATTTTTGTGTCTATATTCACGGAAGATAGTGAACTCGAATTTTCTTTTCTTTTTCTGTCTTCATTTGATTTTGAAATAGAGTAAATCTGGTCTCTTAAAATGATTGGAAATTATTCCCTCCTCTTCTATTTTTTAGTTATTATGTACACTGGGCATAATGTCTTCCTTAAGTGTTTGACAGAATTCACCAGTGATCACTTGGCCTTTGGCTAAGATAAACTGTAGAATTCACCAGTGAAACCAGCTGGGCCTGGACTTGTCTGTCTTTCCTTCCTTCCTTCCTTCCTTCCTTCCTTCCTTCCTTCCTTCCTTCCTTCCTTTCTTTCTTTTTTAAATAAAGTGTTTAATAGTAATTTGGTTTCTTTAATAGATAAATGAAGATTTAGGTTGTCTGTTTCTTCTTGAGGGACTTTGAGTAGTTTGTGCCATGCCAAGAATTGGTTCATTTCACCAAATTGTTCAATTTATGCCCCTACAGTGGTTCTTAATGTTTCTGATGTTCTTCAATGTAAGCAAGACCCTAAGTGATACTTGTCACCTCCTTAAATTCTGACAATTGTAATTTGCATCTGTTTTCTTTTCCTCCTGGTTAGTTTGGCTTAAGTTATTTCAATTCTATTGATTTTTATACACAACAAGCTTTAGATTTCATTGAATTTATATTTTTTATGTTTTCCATTTTATTGAGTTTTTGCTCTTATTTTTTATGCTTTTCCTTCTGCTTTTGGTGGTTTAGACGGATCTTGTTTTTCTGGTGTCTTAAAATGGAAGCTCATGTTATTAATTTGAGCTGTTTCTTCTTCTTAAATGTAAGTACCAATAACCTTATAAACTTCCTACTAAAAACACTTTAGGTACATCCTACAACCTTTGTCTTTCTTTCCTTTCCCTTTTCCCTTCCTTCCTTCCTTTCTTTATTTATTTAGTTCAAGGTCAGGTTTAATAAACAAACCACCCCAGACAAAGCCTGAGATAACCTCTACACCGGCTGACTGAAATACTGTTACTTTTATAGAGTGTTTGGAGGGTAGGAAAGGGGATGCTAAAATTTTGATTGGTCTATGCCAATGCAAATTAGGTATTGAAAATTGACCAATCAGCATCATCCCACCCAAGCTGACATGCCCTTTTTCATGCAAATAATGCATTTAAATATGACCAATCAGGTGGCATTCAGGGAGTGTGTCCCTCCTCTGGTGCCTAAAGGATTGGAGGGAGGGTTTGTGTGCCTGTACCTCTTATGCCCATGGACATGGATCATTTACATTTAGTGGAATTTTGATATGATTGGATTTAGTAAGTATACCATTTTATTACTTGTTTTCAGTAGGTCCACTTTGTTTTTCATTCTTCTGCCTCCCCTTTCTTGTTTTCTTTGAGAATACTTGAATTTTTTTCAGCTTTTCCATTTCAATTTACATATTGACTTTTGACTGTTTCTGTTTGGATAGTTTTTAAGTGATTGTTCTAGGGATTATAAATTAAATTTTTACCTTCCACTTTGTATTAAAATTTCTCCTTACATTGTAGTGATCATATGTATCATGTGTGTACAGGAATATAATGGAGAACTCCCATCGGAAAATAATTATAATTTTTGGTTTTTGTTTTCATACATAGTTTAAAGAACTTAAGAGGGAAACATAGTCCATTTGATTTATATAAATATGGACCCTGTTGTTTGTCCTTCTCTCTTAGTTTCCTTCTGGCATTATTTCCCTTGTTCCTAACGAACTTTCTTCAGCATTTCTCTTTGAACAGGGCTTTTTGAGAGACTATCTTTTAGTCTTTCTGTATTTTACTATGTTTTTATTACACTTTTATTCCCGAAGGATATTTTCGGTGGATATAAAATTCAGGGTTGACAATTATCTTTCTTCAGCAATGTTGTTCCTTTAAATATACAAAACCATATTTTTAAAAAATGTTGTTCCATCATTTTCTATCTCTGTGATTTCTGATGAGAATTCCCTAGTTGTATGAATTAGCATCTCCTGCAAGTAATGTATCATGTATGTCTCGTTGCCTTCAAGATGGTTTTTACTTGTGGTTATCAACACTTTGTATTTGGGTGTCATTTTCTTTGAGTTCATCCTCAAAAATAAAGTTTCTTAAATCTGTAAACATAGATTTAAGCCCTGTTCAAAGAGAAATACTGAAGAAAGTTCTTTAAGGACAAGGGAAATAATGCCAGAAGGAAACTAAGAGAGAGGGACAAACAACAGAGTCCATATTTGTATAAATCAAATGGACTATGTTTCCCTCTTAAGTTCTTTAAACTATGTATGAAAACCAAAACCAAAAATTATAATTATTTTCCGATGGGACTTCTCCATTATATTTCTCTATACACATGATACATATGATGACTACAACGTAAGGCGATATATGTCTGTCATAAAATTTAGGAAGCTTTCAGCCACTTTTTTCAAAAAAAGAAAATTACCTCAATCTCTTTCTCTTCTTTTTGTAGAACTCAAATGTCATTCCTTGAGACCATTGGAATGGCATTGTCTCACAGGAGAGTGATGCTTGTTCATTTCTTAAAATAGTTTTTGTTCCTGCTGTTCATATTGCCTAAATTCTATTGATCTATGTTTAAGTTCACTGACTCATTATATGTCATAATAATTCTACTAGTGAGCCCATTCAGTGAATTATTTACTTTAATTATTACAATTTTCAGTCTAAAAATAGCATTTTGTTCTTTTTTAATAACTTCTGTTTCTCTGTGAAGTAATTTCTTTTTTGCTTTCAACAGTGTTGGGCCTTACTTCATTGAATATAGTTAAATAGCTGCTTCAAGTGTTTGATAAATTCTAGTATTTTGGTTTTCTTTCTTTCTTTCTTTCTTTCTTTCCTTCCTTCCTCCCCCCTTCCCTCCCTCCTTCCCTCCCTTCCTTCCTTCTTTTGTTCCTTCCTTCCTTCCTTTCTCAATTCATTTCTTTCTTTCTTTCTTTCTTTCTTTCTTTCTTTCTTTCATCACTTTGTCACCCTGGGGTTGAGTGCTGTGACATTATAGCTCACAGCAACCTCAAACTCTTGGGCTTACACAGTACTCTTGTCTCAGCCTCTCAAGTAGCTAAGACTACAGGCTCCCACCACAAAGCTTGGCCATTTTTAGAGATGGGATCTTGCTCTAGCTCATGCTGGTCTCAAATTCCTGAGCAAAAAGCAATCTACCTGCTTCGGCCTCCCTCCCATATTTTGGTTATTTCAGATTCTACATCAATTGCTTATTTGTTCCTTAAGTGAGTTTTTAAGATTTTCCTGAATTTTTGTGTTTAAGTAGTTTTAAATTTTATTCTATATATGTTGAATGTCCTATTTAAATCTTCTGGACAATGTTAATGATACATTTTGTTTTAGTAGGATATGACCCAGTTGGGTTTGGCCTGAAGAAGTCAACTTGCTTTCTGTAGGCTGCAATTTCAGTATCAGTTCAGTTTTAAAACCTCTTGTTTTATTATGTGCATCTGTCCAGTATGAGCACTTTCTGGGGTAGTAGCTCAACCTTGTTGTATATCATAATTCAGTTTTCAAAGCCTTTGATACCTTCTTCCACACAGAACCATTTGGAAATTATCCACCACTTCATACTCAACTTTGTGGACTCCATTCCTTGGTTTCTTTGCAATGGATTTTTGTGAGTTTTCAAAACTAGTGATTTCTCAAATTTTAATGTGTATAAGAATAATTTGAAAATCTTGGTAAAATTCAGATTTTGATTTAATAGGTCCAGATATAAAAGCTGGGACTCTGCATTTCTTGCAAATTCCATGGGATGGTAATACTACTGGTCCATGGGCCACACTTTAGTAACACTATATTACTGGCATAACCCTGAATCAATATGTCTCACCCATTTTTCTATATTAAAGAAAGCATGAGGTCAGTAATTCTTAATTTCAATTTTTTTTTTTTTTTTTTTTTTTTTTTTAGTATCATCAGGCATAAATCTGATTTAAGGTAAAAGTCTCCCATTAAGCTTTAAAGTACTTCACTGTGAGTTTTTTCTTTTTTGAAAAGCTTTCCAAAATATCTTACACTCATTCTTATACATATTAAAAATGTTCTGAACATAATCTTCCCAGTAATTCCATCTAATCATTACAAGCATCTGTTATTGCACCTGCTATCATGTAAAGGTGAACACATGACTTCTGAAATGTTTAATGCTGTTTTTTCAGAGCGGGCAAAGGTTGGTTGCTTGCTGAGTTTTATGCCTGCTGTATACATATGCATGCATTTTCTTCTTTTATTATTTTTATTTCAATTTCATTCTTCATATCTGTGGGCCAGAAACTCACACACTATGTTAGGATTGAAAGTAAAGTAAAAGCAATTAAGCTGAAATGCTGTGTAATTTTCACAAAAGCACATGACATTTAATGCTCAGATTTCCTAAGTTATTATTTGTTAATTTAGTTCCATTTTCCACTTTTACTTTAACGTTAAGCCAGCTACAGATTCTGTCATAAAAATCTGTTCCTAGGAATAATTAAGAAAAATATTAGTCTTCTTTTTGTTTAGAATAATATTGGCACTATAAAATATAAAAACAAAATGCAAGGGTTTCCAGACCTAAGTTCTCAAAATCTCCTATTTGTGAATAATTATTTTTTACTTTTAAACTAAGTCATTGCTGACATTGTTGGCTAAAAACATTTTTACAACAAATAGAAGTTTTAGATTATCTGTGCCTATTTCAAGCTTCATATAAATTTTAAAAAATTTCTTTAATTTGTGCAAACAGATTTATGTTGTTTAGCCCAGTCACTTTTTATTCCTGAGGGAAAGCTAAAGCCTCCACATACGCATAAAAATAGCTTATACAAAATAATACATCTTATAAAAATAGAGATTTCCACAGAGAAATCAGTTTAATTATTTTTATTAACTGCTTTGTTTAAAGCACAGAATATAATTTAACAATATAAACTGAAAGTAGATCATCTTCATAGTGGCTTCTGATTTTGCTGAGAAAAACATTTGTGAAGGAGATGTTTAATCAATGGCAATAAAACCAATCTAAACAAAAAACTCACTGTTCCTGGTCCACATTCACTCTTCATTATACATTAAATATAGATTTATTTTCCTGTCTTCAAAGATTGCATAATTTTGTGTTTCTCTAAGGAAAAATAAAGAAAAAAATACAGAAAATGTTTCTTCTGCAGTCTTCACAGCCTCCACCTGAGGAAGCCGTTCTTTTTCCCTCTTCTAATAGGAGAAAATGTTTCATCTCTCTTCTATTCTGAAAGTTTTGTTATAATTGAAGATTAAATAAATCTGACATTTGTTCACACAATTGCTCTTTGCTCTGTTATTAAACGAAAATGGCTGATGGAGAGATGATCCTTTTCCATATGATTGAATGATCCTCTCACCTACTTTTTTTTTTTTTTTTTTTTTTTTGCTTAAATATTTATAGCCAGATGCTTACAGAAAAAAACACTGAGACAAAATTGAGCTTAAATTCCAGACACACCACTTACTGACTTACTAGATGTCTGTCCTTGGAACAAGATATTTTATTTCCTTCTATATATTCAAATTAGAGCATCCCCTCCCTAAGATTATACTAAAGATGAAATAATACAGAGTATAAGAAGGATACCACTCTTGACACCAGCAGGCACTCAGGAAAGTCTACCTGTTGAAATTAATGATATCAATATTAGCTTTTCTCATGCATACCATTTTCACATTTCATCATTTATGAAGATGGAATGACTAGTGTAATTCCATTGTTATATTATATTATATTATAACCAGTGTTATAATCCCTGGAGGACAGGTAGCAGTCCTGACCTAGAGGTCCTAGCCTGTGCACACAGTCATCTTGTCTCATGAATGTTTCCAACTGAGACCCCTTGACTTCTCAGTCTACACACATTTGAGATGGAATGATAACAGTCTTTTGAGGAAGCATCAAAAATCTTGGTTATTTTATAAACACCTTCATTGAAGACCTCTGTGCTTCTGAGAAGTCTTCCTTCCTTCCAGGCTGTGTCCCCATGAAGTCAGGACACTTCTTTCCTGTAAACACTGGATTGCTAATTTGGATGAATGCCTCCCCCTGGGCTAGTAACCTGCTTGGGTCTGGGATAGTAGCTGTGAGCTGGACTTAGCTGATGGTGACCAGGTGACTAGAGCAGCATATTTGAGCTTCAGTGTCAC
>CAUYPK010149612.1:0-19043 GCA_963574355.1 Loris lydekkerianus | reverse complement strand
ATATCCTAGCACAAAAACACAAATGGAGTATAGTAGAATAATACAGTCGGTCCGGACGCCCTCCGGTCCCCCGGGCGGGGGGGGGGGGCGGGGGCCCGGGCCCCCCCCCCCCCAGGGAGTAGCCAGACTGGGCTTAAAGGCCACATCACAGCTCTGGCTGGGGCTCCCTCTGTGACCGGGGACACTTGAGGCTGCCCAAGATCCTCTTCTGCACAAGGAGAGCATCTCAGGCTCCCTGCCTCTTACATTAACAACTCTTCATCCCAGTCTTTGTCTCCTCCTCACTGCAGAGCAGCAGCTGTGGGAGGCACCTCCCAGGGGCCAGATCTGTCAGATAAGAGGAGCAAAGACTCCAGAAGGAACAGATTGTTACCACTCCCTCCTCCACCCTTTTCGCAGCCTGGCTCATCTCTGGCTTCCCTGGAGGGCCCAGGCGGGCAGAGGTGCCAGTCTGCGGCCTTGAGCTCTCAGGTATAGCGTGCAGGGCAATAGCACGGACACAGGCATTCCCTGTGGCCTCTTCCAAAGAGCCCTCCTGCCCCCAGGAGAAAGGACCAGTTTTCCCCTAAACTCCCAGAATTAACGACTCTAGGATGTCATCTTGTGCATTCCTGAAACTATTCCAAGCATTCGGGGTTATGTATAATGGTAGGAATTTGAAAATAACATTTATGCTGCAGGGGATTGATTAGGTCAATCATATACACTAGCAGCAGTACCTAGGGACACGATGCAGTCACTGAGAAGACAATGGAGCTGTAAAGATATTAGACGTGCTTATGATCTGATGTTAACTCCAAAAAGCAGGATGGAAAATGGTATGGGGCACTGTACTCAACCGGGTAAAGTATCACAATGAAAGACTTGGTGAAGTACAGATGGGAGGATAATGGATCACCTTTTATTATTTATTTATTTGTTTATTTACCTATTTGTTTGTTTGTTTTGAGACAGAGTTTACTCTGTGGCCCTGGGTAGAATGCCATGGCATCATAGCTCACAGCAACCTCAGGCTGTCGGGCTGAAAGAATCCTCTTGCCTCAACCTCAGGAGTAGCTGGGGCTACAGGTGCCTACCACAGCACCCTGCAGGTTTTCTATTTTTTTTTTTTTTTTTTTGGCCGGGGCTGGGTTTGAACCCACCCCCTCCGGTATACTAGAACAGTGGGAGCTGTTCTAGTTTTCTATTTTTAATAGTGATGGAGTCTTGCTCTTGCTCAGGCTGCTCTGGAACTCCTGAGCTGAAGCAATCCACCCTCCGTTGGCACCCAGAGTGCTGGGATTACAGGTGTCAGCCACCACCGCACTCTTTTCTTACTTTTTATACTTGTTTTTGTGCGCTCTCAGCTGGCCACCATCACCCCTTCCTGAGGACCTGTGTGGGTGTTTATTTTGCACCATGTGACTCCTACCCCCTTTCCATGTCCCAGGTCCCAAGCACAGTGACTGGACCACACTGGATGCGTCACTCGTGGGCAGTCCATCATAGCCTGGCCAGCACTGTGTGAATTGAGAAGTCTGTCCTAGAAGGACAAGCTGAGTTGTTCTGCTTGTCTCTTGAGCTCAGAAATTTGAACAGAGAAACAAAGAGAAAATTATGCTCCCTTCGGCTGAAGCCACGGAAAGAGACCAGACTGTACGAATGGCCACTGGTGGCGAGGGACTCAGTCAAGTGAGGAGAAAGCAGGTGCAGGGATGCATCTCCTTGGGACAGAGCAGCTGCCTTGACCTTTGTGGGCTTCCAGCTCCCGGCCAAGCAACTTTATTCTTGCAACACATCCATCTTCCCTTAAGGTCAACTGAGGGGAGCTCTGGTCCAAAATTTCTATGAATTTATACCACTTTTACTAAAACAATGAATTACCACCAAGGGATTCCAGAGCATCTTCGGGCAACCCTTCCATTTTGGAATGTCTTCTTATATCTAGTCAAATATTTTTAAATCTCTTTGGTCAGTGTCTCTTCACCAGGCCTACGGCTGTTGGGATATTGTGCAGCTGTGGAAGTCCATTTGGGGGCTATGGCATCAGAGACATGAAAGACACCCTGGGACTGCTAGGCTTAGGCTGAGTGCTCACGTGAGTCTCTGTACACAGTTGTGCGCGCACACACACATGCAGACCAGAACATGGGCAGTCTGGAAATACCAGGCAAGAAAATGGAAGAAAATATATAATTAGGTTTATAGAATTTGAAGTCCATTTCCTTAGCAGGGGAACTTTAGTTGGCGAGTATGAACAGATAAGAGCAATATATTTCCAGGTCTCTAATCCTTTAACGTTTCCAGTCCCCTCCCAGGCCTCCCTCCTTGAAGTCTCTGTTCTTCATACTTCCTGCTATCTTAGACTCTGGGCCATGACTATGGATTTGAAAGGTGCAGCAGAGTGGCCTCAAATGTTCTTCCTCCCGGATAAAATGCACATGAGCACGTTCATCTCTTAGCTTTTCTAGACTCTCTTCCTGCCTGCCTGAAATGGAGACTGGAGACTGCCCTAGGGCAGAAGAAGTCTTGGGTGGGTGAAATGGGGAAAAGGAGCGGGGAAGATGGAGGGGAGCAGAGTAGACTCTCAAAGCATCCTGACTTATGCTCCCCTCTCCCTTATACTCCCTGACCCCTGCCCTGGGCTGCTGGGAAGAGAACAGGCATGATGCAGCCAGACAAAAACTGGCTTTGGAGACCTGAGATTATATTCCAATCTCCCCAGTTGAAATCAATGTGAGTTTGAGCAAATTTTTTCACTCTTCCTGAGCCTCAATTTTGTTCCCACAAAATGGGAACAAACCACTCTGTTACTGGAAGGAGAAAATGAGAAAATGGACAAGAAGGTCTGTGTATACAGTAAGCACCCTGTAAATGGTTACTCGTCCCCTCCCCCCTCTGGCCTCCTCATCGGAAAATATCCAAGACCCTCTGGGAGTCCAGTGGGGATGGGAACAGTCACCCAGGGCCAGGAGCTACCTTCAGCCCCGTCCATAGCAGAGTGACTGCTCACTTCGCCGTCAACAGGCGGTGCTGTCCTGGCCCAGGGAAGGGTGAGCGGCAGCCACGGCTCTGCAACCAGGTTTGGAAACACGTGTCAGACCCAATTCCAACCAGATGAGGCTGGCCTGCTTTCCACGGCCGCTTTCCATTCGGGCTCTGGCCAGGGTGAGCCTTGCCCAGATCCCCTCCACCGGCAGCCAGGCCTGTTTGTTCCCCAGAGTCCTTGAGTCCAGACTAACAATCTCACCTCTTTCTCCTGAGGCTTCATTCAGAAGGTCCAAGCCATGAGTCATGGAACCTGGCGCCGCTGGGGAAGGTAGGAAGGGTAGGTGCGAGCTCAAGGGCACAGCAACATCCGGAGAACTGTGTCTGCCCATCCCGCGGTAAAGCAAGGCCTGTCCTCTCCCTGACAGGCAGGGGAAGGCGCTGAGCAGAGGGAGGGGCCAAGAGATGCTCTTCCTCCACCATGAGCTACAGGGAGCCATCAACCTCCTCCAGGGAAGTGGAACATCCCACATACAGCAGACAGGCCTGAGGCAGTTGGCCAGGGCCAGTGACTTCTCTTTGCTGGGTAAAAATGGTGGCTGAAAAAATACGCACCATCACCACCTAAAAAAAACCCCACTAGAGAATGCGGCATACCAACAAAGAGTCACAGAAGGAGAGGAAATCCAAATGTTTTGAGTTTAGCTATTAAGCATAGTTTCCAGTGAGTGTATTCATGTCTTGAAATGAAACAGATGAAAGCAACATGTGTCAATGGTTGTAGGAAGGCAATAATGTCATCAACAGGAAATAAAGAAATTGAACACTGAAGCCTCGGCCCAGAATTTAACTCTTCTCCTGCCTGGGTCCTCCGGGCTTCCTGCGTGGAAGACTGAGGAAGCTTCCTGCGGTGACTGGGTCTCTGCCCCTCTGAATCTGCCCCCAAGGTCCCTGAGGATCCCCTGCAGGGATCAGGGGCAACTGAGAAGACCTTGCTTATTTCTTAGGGGATGATGGCCTTGGAAAGGGAGGGAGATCCAAGGCGCTCTGAATGGGCTGAAGAGGAAGCCGCAGCCCCAGCCTCCGTGAAGAGGTACAAAACCTTGGCTGTGGGACCACGGCTGAGAGTTCCTGGCAGGGGCAGTGCCGGCTGTTGGCTGAAGCAGCTTAGCCAAAGCCAATGTGCTGGCACTAAAAAGGTGGGTGGTGCCACCAGGGAGTCCCGCAGGCCCCAGGAGGCTCGAAGTGCCACTCAGGGCTAGGAGCTAGGAGATCCCTTCTCACCCAACTCTCCACTCAATCCCCTACCCAAAACAGAATAAAGAGAGTCCACTCACCCCTCTGGCTGACCCCAGAGGACTGCAGGAAGAATGGTGACTTTGAGCTCGGGAAGGTGAGACTTATGTCCACATGACATGGGAGTAGTCAGGATGGTGCCTCCAGACAGCTTCGCTGCTTTCATCTCAGACAAATCCACACAGTTCAGTTTAGGGATGCCTGCCTCATGCCTGACTCTGTCTGTCACACACCAATGATACATCACATTTAAAAATCAGGCAGTGCCCGTAGCTCAGTGTCAAATGACAACAACTACAACAAAAACAACAAAAAATAGCTGGGCGCTGTGGTGGGCGTCTGTAGTCCCAGCTCCTTGGGAGGCTGAGGCAAGAGAATCACTCAAGCCCAAGAGTTTGAGGTTGCTGTGAGCTGTGACGCCACGACACTCTACCCAGGGCGACAGCTTGAGACTCTGTCTCAAAAAAAATAAAAAATTAAAAATCAAAAAGATGAAGCAGAATAACAGTCAAAATAAATTGAGTAGGACCATGGAGGGACAGCATTAATTAAATCAGTTTTAGACCTGGCCTTAGAGTGCTCAGGCCCAGTGGTGTCAGACAGTGCTGTGGGCTGCAGCTGTCCCCTGCATCAGAATCCTTCAGGAGGTCTCAATAGATCCAGGATCTAGAGCTATTCTCCAGGAACCCAGGAGGAAGATTTAGGGGTCAGCAACTTAGTCTACTGATTTTTAGACTAGCCTAGACCATATTCTAGAAATGGATAAAATTAATGGATGGATATGTCTCAATTTCTTCTCTTATGATTAAAAATAAAAAACACAAAAATATTTGGCAGGTCTCAATGCTGGATTCTAGTACAGGACTTTTAATATTCACCCAGAAGCATACATGTTTGGGTTAATGTACCCATGAGTATTAGTCAGCTTGGGCTGTCATAGCAAAATGCCACAGACTGAGTGTTTAAAACAACAGACATTTACTTCTTACACTTCTGGAGCCTGGAAGTCCCAGGCCACAGTACCAACCAGTTTGGTTCCTGCTGAGGGCTCTCTTCCTGGCTTGCAGAAGGCTGCCTTCTGGCTATGTCCTTACATGGAGAGAGAGACAAGGCTTTCTGGTGTCTTTTCCCGTGAGGGCACTAATCCTATCATGGAGGCCCCATCCTCATGACCTCATCTAAATCTAATTACCACCCAAAGGCCCTGTCTCTAGAGATTGGGCATTAGGGCTTGAATGTATGAATTTTGGGGGAACAATTTAGTCCATAGCTCTGTTTCATAGAGCTTCCCAGGGAGGGTAGGTACCTGTCACATGCATGCTGGGAGAACTGCCAGTTAATGGTCAACAACACAGGCTTTGTCCTCCAGGAGCTCTCATTTTGTGAGAAAGCAACACAGAGACAGGGTAAGGGCTAAGGTTGAAAGGGGCACTGAGCCCTCCTGGATGAGAAGATGAAGGGGCAGGACCAGCCCAAGGAGGGCAACCTGGAACAGCTTCAGCAAAGGCTTGAGAGTCAGAAGCAGCCTTGAGAGTTACACAGCCCCCCACGGAGCCATATGGCACCTAACTCCAAGGCAAGAGGGTGTCTGAAGTAGAGGCTAGTGTGGCCACATCAAAGAGGAATGAAACTCTCCACCAGGAGCATGGCCTTGACTTTACAGATGAATTGTCCAAAATGGATAAGCAGGGGAGCTAGGCAGCCTGAGTTGTGTTTCAGATGAAATGAGAGGAAGGACTTAGGAAGCAGGGCCCCATGGGGCTCTATCACACTAATCTAAGTGATCGTATTTGTTTAGATATTTACATTAGATTTCTGCAACTGCCTTAGGTTGGGCTCCCCAGAAGCTGAGCCCAAGATGGGAATTCATGTGTCTTATTAGGAATCAGTCTCAGGAAAAACCTGTAGGGGGCCCAAGAGCAGAGAACAGAGGGCATCTGCTTCCTGTGTGAGACAGTCTCATGCACATAGGTCTTGGCAAGGACCAGCTAGGAATTAGTGCTTGGGAAGAACTTGTATAGTTCCCATCTAGGATGTCAAGGAAAGCCTCAAACTGGATGGCCGATCAGCTCCTTTTCCAGGATTATGGGAGCCTTATGGCTCTGAAAAATTCCTTTCTGCCTGGAAGGGGCAGGGACTCGGCAAAGAAAGAAATGCCAGCCCCTCACAAACTAACCATGAATCATGTTGATGGCTCCGACCTGGCTTTGCTTAGGAGACGCAGAGGCCAGGTGAGGGTTGCCATCCACTGGCTCACTGAACAGAGGAAAGGCTAAGTTCCCATCCGTGGGTGATTCACCACCCTTTATCTCCATAGCCGGATGGCTCCACCTGCCCTACTCACCTTGAAGATTGTTACAAGGATAAAAATGGGATTTTAGCCTGGTCAAGTTCTCTAGGAATGTTCAAGCTTATTGTAAAGTCCACCATGTACTCCACTCCAAAATAGTGAGTAAGGTCAGACAGGGCCAGCAGGGAGGAAAGTGACATTTACAGAATGTGCCCCACATGTTGGTGGCTGCCCTTGGGAAGATGAGAAGGTTCACGGGTTAGAACTTCAACCCTGAAGGCCGGATGCTGGACACTGACAGAGACCCTGCTCTGTCTGTCCCTATAGCCACAGATATCACTAAGGCATGCAGTCTCTGTCCAAAATGCAATTGATCACTGAGCATTTGAGACAGCTCTTCAGACTTGAGGATAAACAGAGATCAAAGTTGGCCAGTGAATGAGACTTCCATAGGCCTTTAGCCAGGGCCAGTGCCAGCTCCCTGGCAGCCTACCCTGTAGACATGCTCAGCCAGGCATATGTGAGCTCCGAGTCTGGCCTACCACCTCCAGAGCCAGGCCAGCCTTCCACAGGGCTCCAGTCTTCTGCGGGTGGGAGAATGCGGACAAGGCTTGAGGGCAGCTGGAGTAAGGCAGCATGCAAACTTATGCCGAGGGCTAGGGGCTTTCTAGTCAGGCCAGGGCTGGACAAGTCACCCTGGGAGCTCTGCTATACACTATGCACATGGGACTGAGCCTAGCCTAGAGACCATCTAGTATCAAATCTAACCCTGTTGTAATTGAGTAGAGAAGCCATCATATTTCTATTGGAAAATCAAGGCTGTGGATGATGTTAAGGGTTAGGAGACCTGTCCCTTTTCCTCTTCTGCTTGACAGATCCTCTGTATCCTCTCCCTGCTAGACCCACAGGTAGAACATTTCTCTCTGAATCATTCAAATCTGGGCCCCAGACCCATTTACAAAGCCTTGTCATTGTGGATTCCAAGATTGCAAAACAAAATTTTAAATTATGTCTATAACATCTAAAGTTTGTGTTTTTTTTTTGTTTTTTTTTTGAGACAGTCTCACTTTCTGCCTTTGGTAGAGTGCTGTGGTGTCATAGCTCACAGCACCTCAAACTCTTGGGCTCAAGTGATCCTCCTGCCTCAGCCTCCTGAGTAGCTGGAACTACAGGTGCCTGCCACAACACCTGGCAAGTTTTTCTATTATAGGTAGAGAAGAGGTCTCGGTTTTTTGCTCAGGCTGGTCTTTACCCACCTTAACCTTCCAGAGGCGTGAGCCACCACGCCCAGCCCTACATCTAAAGTTTAGATCCAGAGGTGTCCAGTCTGTGGGACTGAAGGCCTCATGCTGATTTTATGAGGATGTTTGTTTTTTTGCTTATCGGTGGTGTCAGATATCACAAAAAGTATGTACTGGACTGTTTTTTTTGGCCAATCAGCTTTTCTTAGTGTTTAAAGTGTGTCAGTCTGAGAGGCCTTGGGACTTGCCCATGCTAAACCGGTCAGAAAACGGCAGAGTGTGGACTTCAGCACATGTCTGTCCAACTTCAAAGTCTGGGCTTCCTCCACGACATCACACGTGTGTCTGAACTAAGACATCTGGGTTATAACATCATAAAAATCAAAGGTTGGCAACACGTTCCCAGCATCCAGTTTCACACATGGACTAGTTCTGTCCCAGAGCTGAGGCCTGTGACCCTGACCTCAGGCACGTCTTTGCTGACAGGGGTTCTGGGTAAGAGAAGGTGGACAGAAGGCTCCTGTCCACGCAGCTCCCCAGGACAGGGGCAGGGGGATCTGGGGCAGGCCACACTAAGGATGTTTTCAGTTCCCACCAAGTTATCTCCTCTGCAAGAGTTCACAGGTCTCCATGCGTAGTATCAAAATTAGCAGATGATTTTTTAAAATTTTGGGTTGGATTGTGGAACGAATCACCCCCATTTCCTCAGGCTATACTGAACATTCATCATCATTTTCCGAGAACAAATCAAATGCAATGAACTGACGGAACACCCTCACCGGCATGGTCTGGAGGATGCATAACCCGCATGTGATCAGGGAAAGCCTATTTTGGCCCACGTACACACAGCAGCTGTACCTTAACACGCCCTTCATCAGGGGACACTCTCTGTGATCTCTCTGGCAATTCAGGCACAGTTGGTCAAAGTATTTGCTTTTATGAGCTAAAGAAAGGAAGAAAAGTTTGACCAACTGATTAGATCACTGGTGTTAAAAGGTGCTGAAACCAAGGGGTTTGGGAAGGGTCCCCGAACAGTGGTGCTACAAAGGACTGGTTGATTTGGCTGCTGTGGAGGGACCAGGAGCTGGCTATTTCCTCCTCCTCACCAATCCATTCTTCCGTCTGAGGACCAAGCATGCAATTCTAGTCCAGGAGTCTGGGCTGTGGCCTGAGATGCCGCAATCCCTTTCTCTAGGGTGGTGATCATTTTCACTACTTCTGCACAGAACAGAGGAAGCACTGCAGATGGATGGGGCTGCAGTCAGGCCTGCGTGGACCCACACTCCCTGAGAGGTGGGCAAAGGCCTTGCACTCTGCAGATGGATGGGGCTGCAGTCAGGCCTGCTTGGACCCACACTCCCTGAGAGGTGGGCAGAGGCCTTGCACTCTGCAGATGGATGGGGCTACAGTCAGGCCTGCGTGGACCCACACTCCCTGAGAGGTGGGCAGAGGCCTTGCACTCTGCAGATGGATGGGGCTGCAGTCAGGCCTGCTTGGACCCACACTCCCTGAGAGGTGGGCAGAGGCCTTGCACTCTGCAGATGGATGGGGCTGCAGTCAGGCCTGCTTGGACCCACACTCCCTGAGAGGTGGGCAAAGCCTTTACACTCTGCATGCCCTTGGGGGACATTTACAGGGTCAGGCTCTGCATGGAGCACTATGCCATGCTGGTGGCCCTGGGAGCATTTCCTGGTCCTCTGAGGATTTGGTGGTTCTCTGTAGAAGCCTAGGAGAAGGGTGGATGGTAACCTCCCTAGCCCCCAGCTACCCCACTGGACAGGCCCAGGAATGTGGTCAGAGAGCCCCGCCCGCCCTGCAGCCTGCAGATAGCTGCCCTGGCAGCTGTTCAAGTGTTGATCCATTTCAAAGGCCTTTTGTTAAACTTCTAACCGCCAAAAGGACAGCCTGAAGCCACGCACCAGGAAGGCCTGGCAATTCAGTGACCTGGAAGGCTATCAAGCTCTCCTCCAACGCCAGAGAATGGAGAAAGGAGACCAGAGCTGGGCAATCAGTGCCATAAATCAGGGGATGGGTCCCAAGGGGCCATAGGACCAAGCGAGGCTCTCTCTGGCTCTAGGGTTCCTGGAAGGGCGACATGCAGATGTGCTGAGCAGCAGGAGACCAGTGGCCTTGGCAAGGTGCTCCTAGGGATGCTGCTGGTGCTGCTGCTGGGTCTCCTGAGCAATTTCCTAGTTTGCTGCTGCCCTTCTCCCCACTTCTCCAGGTCCTGCCTTCTCACCCGTGGTTAGCAGTGGGAGTCACAGCTCTGCCTTCACTGTGGGTTCTGCAACTACCAATTCGCTGGTGATTTCCAGGCCAGTCACTTCACCTGGTGACCAGGCCTGCTTCTTTCTGATGGGCGTCCCAGAGAATGCAGGAGGTCTGGGAGAAGCTGATGGAAGGGGAGCCCCTGCTGGTTCACGCCCTCCCCTGACCCACCATCTGCGTTAGATTTGGGCTCCCTGGACCCTGGGGCGTCCCAGCCTCACCTACAGAGACGCCCCGGGAGCTGTGTGTAGACCTAGGCCCCCTGACACCAAGAAAGGCAGGCTTCCCTTCCTTTCCCTAAACCACCCACTTTTTCAATGGCCTCCTTGGATTTGAATTCCTGATTGCCAGCGCGAAGAGGTGGGGCTGAGCTGGACCTTTGATCTCGCCTCCCCAGAGTTTCTGGGGTCTGTGGTTTGGCAGAGAAGTTTGGGGTTAGCAGCCATCGCTGCCATCCGCATAGAGGGGAGCGCACGGGTCCAAATTGATGTCAGGTTCTCGGCCTGGGCGAGTGTTACCTGGAGCTTTGAAGCTTGTAATGACTCCAGACCGTCTTCTCAAGTCAGCGGCTACAAATGTTAATAAAATTAAAGCCACCTGAGAGTTCGGCTTGGTGATCCTTTGAAAGCATGTCTGTGATGGGTTATTACCCTCAATTACCTAGTTGTCCACTCTCTTAGCTTGGGGTTAAACTCTTAACTCTTTCCTTTGAAGTCATTATCCTTTTATCTATGACTGGACGAAGGAATTTCAAGACAATAATCAATGGAAACTTCATAAGAATAGAAGGGCCAGGAGGGGGAAAGGTGTGAATATCCCTTTAACTGTTGGCTGACTCCAGGGAGGATGGGGGCTGGGGCAGAGAAGGGCAGTGTCCCTAACCTAAGGAAGAAAAAAAGGTGGGTGGGGGGAAGCGATAACAACAATCCAGGGAGCAATTTTCAGATCCTCTGGAAAATAAAGAGAAAGTGATCAACTTGGGGGCGATCACAGAGGTGCAGCCCTCATCAAAGGAGAAGAGAAAGTAACAAAGCAAAAAAGACACAATTAAAGAGTGGGTTTCCTTAGAGCTTTGATGTCTGATGTGGTGCCTGGCACTGTTAAAGGGAGAAGGGGACCAACTATTCCTGCACCAGGAAATGGCTTGTTAAAAAGATCTGTCCCACCAAAACCTCCCCCCTTAATGGATGGGGCCACGTCTATGGTGCATCTTAGAATGGGTACAGGCGATTGCACTAATGTACACAGCTATGATTTAACAATAAAAAAATAAATAAATAAAAAGATCTGTCCCTTAAAGAGGCTGTCGGAGGACAGGGGAAACTTTCATCCTGGCTTCTTCCACCAAAGAGGAAAGTCAGTCTCACACGATCTTCAACACCAGGAGGAAAAGCACCACAGCCTTTATTTTATTTTTTATTTTTGTTTTTTGCAAAAGTCTGTCTGGGTTCCCGGAGGCAGCAGCTCTTTCAGGATCATTATGCTTGCAGCTTGCCTCTCCGTGTTTAAAGAGCGAGAAGGAAGGGGAAAGAGAAGAGAGGAGAGAGAGAAGGAAAACTCCAGTGGGTCTATGTGTGTGCGCTAACTAACGCTGGCAATGTGTGTTTCATTTCTCCTTTTCACTTAATCCCATTTGGAATGCTTGTCTACACAGAGATGAAAACACAGAGGGGAAGAGCTCGTCCCTGCAGTTTCCCAGTCGTGCTGGAATGAGCAAGGAACCTTCTGTGGTAACAGGAGCAGCCCGGCTGTTTCAGATGTGTCGGGGCCGCATGTGCCCCTCCACTGTGCTGCCGCACTTCTGCCTGACACACACAAGCAAGTACACGGCCAACGGAGGATCTGCAAGCTCACATTCTGCCCTTGCTACAACTCCCCCACTCCTCATTAAAAAAAGAAATTAAAATAAAAGCTCCCTTTATTGCGTGCAACATCTGGAAAGCTCTCTTCTCCATCTGCGAGGCCCTGACAGTGTTTTCAGCCACAAAGCCAACGTCTCCTCCTGCAATGTGTCACAAAGGTGGGGGTCTGGAAGCCCTGGTGAGCGAGCTTGGGAGGGTCAGAGACTGGCCTGCCCTCTGCCTGCTGGCTGTGGGGACTCTGAATCCAGAGCCAAAGCTGGTCCCTTTCGCCTGGATCCTGGGTCTGGGGCTTTCCTGTTGCTCAGAGTTTAAGGCCACTTTTGAGTCTGTTCAGACAGGAAGAATGGCTGTACATTCTCATGTTCCTGAGAATAAATAACTTGAGTCAGGCCCTCCTGCCAGCCCCGGGAAGGACAAACTGCTTCGAGAACCCAACTTACATGCTTAGGATTTGATTTGAAATAAGTCTGTGGGTTTTTATTTCAAAATGCCCCTGCCTTGGGATTTTATTTCTTGTCTCTTATTTATACACATGCTCAGCTAGGGCTGTGGAAAAAAAAAAAAAAAAAAAGACAGCAGGTTTTGAAAAGTAGAGTGGTTTATGTGAAAAGATCAAAATGTTTCTCATACTTTCTCCAAGGGCCTAAGGCTCTTTTCTCCCAGGGACTGAACTTTTTCTCAGAGAGAGTAATCCTTTAAAGACTCAGCCCTTATTTCTTGTAGGTCACTCTTCCATTTCTTGGAGTTAAAGGAACCAGAGGGGTCACAAATGTGGGCATGCCACTCAAAGTGAGCCAGGGGCTCGGGCCGCTCTGTTTTGGGGATGAGGTTAGAACGTGAGCTTTGAGTGGTAACTGCTCGGTTGACAGGAGCACATGATCCTAGCCCAGCCAATGAGAAGCCACAGAAAATTAGGGTCACTTGGGCTGTCAGGTGGCAGATGTCCTGGGCTGCGATTATGCAGATGTGCATAAGAGGTCAGACAATTAAGTTCATGAACTCATCCTAGAAAAAGTGCTGCATACTTTACTGCTGAGTATCACTAGTGTCCCCTTGAAGCTCTTCCCTCGGGAAGTGATGCACCAATGGCCAGAGCCTAGTCCACCCTTTAAAGCACTTTTTCTAGGATGAGTTCGTGAGCTGAACTGTCGGACCTTGTACAACGGCAGCTCTAATGACCATTCCAAAAAAAAGAGTGCCAAAATTGCTTTAAAGTGTGGACTGCGCACGGGTGTTGGGGTGTAGCTTCCCAGAGGGGAGCACTTCAAAGGTGGCCATAGTGATATTCAGCAGTGAGGTAGTAGCACTTTTTCTAGGATGAATTCACCAACTTAATTGTCCAATCTTGCATGTATAGTATGCATAATATGCACATGGTGAATGGACGTACACACATTTACATATGAACGGAAGGTGCTGGGCAGTCCAGGATGCGACAACGACAACGCATCTGGCCCCCATTAAAGCCAATGCTAAAGTTAGCTGAACAAAAAACAAACTCCTTCAAATCAAGTGTAATTATTCTAGATACATAAAAGCTGCTTTCTAATATGGTTTATGCAGACCCTGGAGGAATTTCTGCTTGAGCTGGAGGGATGCCTTTGCTTTTCTGCCTGAACTACAACTGCTCAAACATTTCCGCTGTAAAGAAATAAAAGATTTTTAAAAGCATAGTAAGTCTGAATAGGCCCACATTAGGAATAACTGTAATCTCGCCTCACTTCAGAATTTTCCATTTTCTAGTGGTTTTCTAATCTTTGCACATTGGAAAGCAAGATGGTTGGGGATGTTTCCAGTAGGAGGTGAAAAAAACTATTATGGAGGGCTTAGGTTTTCTAAAGAGTTTTAAAACGCCCTGGGATATCTAAAATACTTTTGAAAATGTTTCTCTCCACACAAAAGGAAGATATGAAATGAAGTCTACTTTTAATTATTGGTTTTGGGAACATCTCATCCTGGCTGCTGATATGTAATTATGCTGAGCATTAAAGATGGTTGGGGAGAGGACTCCAGACTGGCACTGGGGCCTCTGTGTCCAGCTGGGCAAGCGTGACGACTTTAGGGGAGTTGCGGACAGAGATTGGCTCAATTCCTGAGCATTATTTATATGTATTTCCCTTATGGGTGTGTCCATGTCTCCCCTTTACATTTTGGGGGTTTTGTTGGTTGGTTGGTTGATGGGACAAACATTTCTGCAGCAAGAGAAAATGGAAGTTAATTGCCAAGTGAAGCTAAACCCCAATTTACCTAGAGGCTTCTCCAAAAGAAGCTGCAGGCCACAGAGAGAAGTCTTACTTTAGGAACCAAGTAAAAGGTTTTCCTTTCATGTTGTTTTCAGAGAGGAAGCTTCCCGTGTGATGAGAGTAGGTGTCAGGGACAGGCTCCTATTAAAGGAGAATTTGCTGGAGGCAGGAGAGGGCCCAAAGCCAGGGATATTCTTTTTAATAAGCTGCCATCAGTCCCTGGCCTCAAAGCAGAAACAGACCCCCAGTCAGCACTCAAAGGATGGACGGCTTCCCTTCTGGTCTCACACTGGAGGTTGGGTGGGGTGCACGTGAGCGTGTGAGCAGGAGATTGATCTGCTGGGAGCAGGCTAGTCCAGAATGCTTTCCACTCTCAAGGAAGGAAAGAATGAACTTAAGACCCACACCACCTGCCGCCCAGGTGTGGCCTGAGTCTGCACCTCACTTGGCCACATGTTGGCTGAGAACAACTGGGACAAGTTACTCAATCCATCCCTACGTCAATTTCCTTGCCTGAAAGGTGGAAGAACTCCCGTCTCGTGGAATTGCTGGGATTGAGACGGCATACTGTTTTTGGCACATTGCAGCATTCAGTACACTCATTATTTTTCCATTAATTCTTCGGGCTGGACAATCCAATCCAATCCAATCCAGTGTAAGAAGGCATTTTATTTAGCTTCCAAGAGGGCAGGCTTTGCAAGTTGGTACTGCAGCTCACTTTGTGTCCTCAGGAACCCAAGGGTACTGATGTATCCATTGTTGTGGTTGCTGTTAGGGATCATTAAAGAATTGGTTGGGAGAAGGTAGAAGAATGAGAACTACAGTGATCTTTGCTTTATCAAAGCCTAATCTTATAGGATTGTTAAAATTAGTTTTATTGAACCACAGGGGCAAGGTTCAGGTACAAGTTCAAGTCCATGCTGTGTTAAATAGAGACACCTCCTGGTAAAGCATGGAAATGCGACCCGATGCTATTAGACACTGCCAGCAATTAGCCTAAAGGAAGTTCAGAGTTGGAGGATCCTTGACCCTAGTATCAGCAGAAGGGGGGGAAAGGTGGAGGAGACATTTCAGCTTAGGAAGAGTCAAATGCTGCTGAGTTCTCGAATTGCTGGCACTGCCACACCTGGCCAACTGAACACATCGGATATTCCACAGACCTTCTTCCCACAGGAATCTGACCATAAAGAGCAGCTCTTCTTGTCCAGCAGTTGTGATGACTCTACTTTCACCTGCCCCAGCTGTCTTGTCTGAGCTTTATGACCATCACAAATATGTCAAGTGGCTGACTAGGGTGTGATCTCTAATGGTGGCCCATGGAACATGGAATGTGTCAAGAGCGGTTCGAAACCGTGGCCTTCACTTATGTTCCAACAGACTGAAATAAACTAATCAGAGAGGTTCCCCTGTCCCACCAGGAGACAGTAATTCCAGCCTTGCGGTAGAAGTCAATGGGAAAATGGGATTCACTGGGTGGTGATCTTGCAACAACCCATGTATTTCATGGGTTTGCCTAGTCTTTGCACTTCAGAGATGTGGTTATGCAGAAAATCGGCTTACTTGTTTCCACTAACAGTTAGTAAATACCACCTACCTGTCGGGCACTGTGCCAAGAACTGATGCCCTGGAAAGGCAGAGGGAAGGGAGGACCCTGTTTGTCACCTGTCCTAGTGCTCTCCTGTGTCACAGGGCTCTGGGCAGCGCAGCAATACTTTGTATCCCTGGCTACCTGTGGGACCAGGGCTTCTGTCAATTAGTTTCTCCTGCAGTAGAGTAAGGGCGTTGGACTAGATCATTTCCACAGTGTCTTTCAGCACAGGCGTTCTCAGTGCCATGATCCAGGTGGAAGAAAGCAGGTAATGGCCACCACTCCACTGCGTATAAACACAATGTGGCTAAACAGTGGTAATGCATTTTCTGACTGTTACGATCATGTTCTGCCACATCATCTCTCTTCACACACAGATGTTTTTTCCCCCTATCAAAAGGCTGCTCCCTCCCTCCTGAGCGCCTCACCTCTGCTAGTGCCATCCATTTCTGGCAGGTTCCTTATTAGAACTGCCAAAGCACTAAGGCCTTGATGCCATGCCTGTCCCCTGACGTAAAGGGAAACAAGCCGGATACATGACAGCACATCCCCTCTTCTCTGAGCACCTCCTGAAGGGAAGGAGGGAGTCGAGCTATTTGAGGTGGAAGGATCAAGAGAGGCAGAGTTCTTTTTCTAGAAGAGCCGCATTGATGGCACAGTGGCAGCTCTTTCCTGAAGTTCCTCATCTTTGACAGTCACCCAGTTGCCTAACATCTGGGGAGTTTTCTGGGCTCTGCTGAATGGCACCATGTTTCCATATCTTTGGAGAAAGACATCCGGCGGGAGCCTTAACATCTTAACATTTTTGTAATGGTTATTTTGCCACTGAAATGGAAATGCCTTCCCTCCTATCCTGTTTTACTGGGACTGGTGTGTGGGGTAGGTCTTGTTGTTCAAAAAAAGAGAGGCTGTTTGGAATAGTTTGAAATATCTTTAAAGGAACAGTCAAATCATCCATTCAACTAAATAGGAGTCAACTCCCCTAGAAATAACTTCCAAAAACTTCTTTGGAGTATGACATTTTCAAAGCAAAATTCTTTTCTTTTTTTTCAAAATACCACAAGCAATGCATTGAGTTCAGGGAATACTGCCTGCCAAACTTCAATTTTTATATTTAACCTTTCTTCTTTTTTTAATGTCTTGCAAAAACAGACTTGAAACTCTTCAAAAACCTTTTCAGCTTGGAAGTTTGGGAAAGAATCTTAACTGACGAAACTCTCAGTTCTTAGCTTCCCTGTGTCTTCCCTTCCCCCTCCTTTGGTTAAGGAGAAAAATTATTATTGTCTGCTCACCAAACAAGGTCAACCCTAATCAGCCTGGGAAAGGGCCAGGCATTCAGTGTTTGCAGCTGACTTGTACACCCACGCTATCCGAGTGACTCTTAATCAGGTCCCAGTGTATCTGCTTAAGAAAGAACTCACAGGTTCCTGAGTCATTAAGAGTAAGAAACCCCCAAATTGTGGCTATTTGGGGGAGAAACATGGCACTGAACACTGCCCCCTGCCCCGTACCTCTTATTTGTCCGGACAAATAAACATTGCATAGTCAGGTTCTGCCAAAGAAACTGAAAATATATTTATAAAGTGGAACTAGTAGCCCGTCAGTCTAAGAATTGAACTTTTAAAAAGGTGTTGATAAAATACTTGTTAGAACAGGAAAATTGGATTAGTGGTGATGTTCCGGGCATGACGTCCTTGGGGCTGAAAAAAAAAAAAAAAAAAAAATCATCTTGTTCTATTTTTCCCGGGGCTCAGCAAAGCACTCGGCCCAAACATCAGCCCCTAATCTTATTTTCTTTTTCTCTAGCATGTATTTTATTAACCCATTTTCTCATTTACTCACTCTGAATAGCTCAGTGGGTAGCATCCTTCTTAGAAAGTGAAAACCTCCTTGGAGATGCTGTGTCGAAGCAGAAATGCACACAAACCCCCAGCCCTAGTGCAGCAAAGAAAAGCCCCTTCTGTAATCCTGTCTGGTGAATCTGCACATTGTATTTTGGCCTGCCAGGAGTGCTCATGCCTTATTAAAACATGGGCCGTCAAGGAATGCAGCTGGCAACAGGCTGGCAGTTTGCAAAATGATTAATATCTAGGTGGAGATGAAAAGCAGTCCTTCCCATCCAAGGCCCAAGGCAAAGGCTTTCCACATATCTGCCAATCTGGCAACAGGTTACGGTCCTGAAATACGAGATGGGTGCAGAGCTGATGGAGGCATCAAAGTGCAGCTTGCTTTGAGCTCTGCACTGTAGGAGAGCAGCCCTGGGTTTAGATTCAGCCAGGTGACCTGAGTTGTCTTCTTAGTTGTGCTACCATCTTTAATGACCTTGGATAGCCACTCTCCTTCTCAGAGCCAAATTATAGGAGTAATCCTGAGTGAGTGATCTCACTGTATAGGGCAGTTGTAAAGAATTCTAAGGCACAAGGCGGTGCCTGTGGCTCAGTGAGTAGGACACCGGACCCATAAACCAAGGGTGGCGGGTTCAAACCCGCCTCCACCAAACTGCAACAAAAAAATAGCCAGTCCTGGTGGGCGCCTGTAACCCCAGCTACTCAGGAGGCTGAGGAAGAGAATCGCTTAAGCCCAAGAGCTGGAGGGTGCTGTGAGCTGTGACGCCACGACACTCTACCAAAGGCGACAAAGTGAGACTCTGTCTCTTAAAAAAAAAAAAAAAAATTCTAAGACAATGCCCAATTCTAGGTGAACTATAGACGTGAATATAATGGAATTAAGATGGAGACACAATGACCTTATTTCAAAGGCAGAGCCTTAAGATGAGGGGTAGGTATACCCCCTTCCTCATTCTGACTTCTAGAAAACTCTGTCCCATGGTTTCTCTGCAAAGTTGAGATAGGGTGGAGGCTGGTGAAGAGCTGCACAGGAAGTGAGCTGATTCAGACTAATCCAGCAAACACGGAGTACCTACTGGAGTACCTACTATCCGCTCCAGCAAGTGCCACATGCTGACACAAATCATTACTTATCAGGGAATGTAAATTAGAACCACAGGGGGTTAACACTACAGATCCACCAGAATAGCTTCAGTTTAAAAACTGACAACATCATGTGTTGACAAGGATGTGAAGCAATGGGAACTCACATACACTGTTGATAGGACCATAAATTGGTTCAACTGCTTTGGAAAATTGTTTAGCACCACTAAAGCTAAACATGTTTGTTTGTCCTATGCCCTGGTAATTCTGCTTCTGATATACATCTGGAGGAAATGATTGTACACATTCACCAAAAGACACATACGAAAATATTCATAGCAGCTATGTTCTTTTTTTT
>CAUYPK010149607.1:0-24470 GCA_963574355.1 Loris lydekkerianus | reverse complement strand
CTAGGCCTCAGGCACATGGCAGGGCCCAACAATTCCCTCTTTTGTTTTTTGTATGGCGGATAAACATAGCCCCTGTCTTAGGTTGCCTGCTCTTGCAGTTTCAGTCTTACCCATCATGGGGATACAAACATCAATGGTTTGGACCCTGTCTTAGGTTGACTGAATGCAGAATGATCTTACCTGTCGTTGGGTACTTTCCATACTGCAGCCAGAAAGGACAATTCACCATCCTTTGAAGATACCAGTATTTGCTCTTATTATTAAAGATACAACCTAGACTCTGGTTCCCTCTCACTCAAAAGTACTATCTTCACCTCAAGAGCCCAGATCCAGGACTTTCCCTAGTTCTGTAGCAAGAGAGAGACTGAAGCTCCACTTTGAACAAATGGGAATATTAAGGTCCCACAATACCTTCAATTCATTTGTATAGCAGGTACCATGATTACTCTAGCAAACACATGGTCTTATTCTTGAGGGCTTCTTTTGCAATGAAAATCACCTGTTCCCTTTTTTATAAAGGGAACATATTATTTGTTAATATTCTGATATTTCATCCTGTTTCCCCACACACATAGATACACACAAACTCACAGACATACTCACCTGGAAGGGGGACTTCCAAAAAATGTTGCACTAGTAACAGTTCATATGTATTCCCTTTAGGATAACCATTGAAATGTTTTTTTCCATGTAGCTAGTGCCCAGTAATCATTTATCACATTAATTAATGAATGAGTCAATGCATGTTCATTTAATATTCAGTCATTTATTCATTCAACAAACATTTATTGAGCTATGCTTATGGCAAAATCATAATGGTTCAAGACAAAGATTATACCATGGGCTGGACTTATATGGAAAGAATTCACCAGCATTTTCTGGAAAAGCTAGGAAGGCACAAATTAAAGGAAGAAACAGACACAGCATGAAAGGAGGGAATATTTTACATAATGCATAAAAATCCAGTTTGAGCACAGTTTGTATGAGGTTTATATGAAGGAAAATATTCCTCTCTTCCCCCAGTAGGAATTTTGAGCCACCTTACTGTTAGTAAACTGTTCTCCTTTGTTTTCCCCTTTAAGATGTTGTTCTACCTTATTTCTAAAAACTTTTATTATCTATATTTTCAGATGTCCTACCTCAAAAATAGTTCTTATTACTTACAGCAATTATTTGGAGATTTTCCATTATTTAATTTTGTGTGTAAGGTGTGATAATTTTAAAAGAAAAACAGGAAGTTATCACAACCAACCAAAATTCTCCGCTACATACCTACCTGCCCCATCATAAACTGTAGCTCCAATATTTCTCAATCTCTTTCTTTGCTGAAACCTCCAGCTTCTTTTATGTAACCACAGTATTCTGCTTAGACTTCCTTTTAGAGAACCCCATTATCTTCATTTTTTTTTTCATTATCTAACCCTAACCAAGCATTTACCTATTCACTCTGGGAAGACCTTGCTGGTTTTCTTAATCCAGTCTGGGTTAGGTGTCTCTCATTTTTAACAACCTAATATCAATAAAAGGCTCACATTTCAGACATAGTTGGATCTAGAGTGTCACATTATGCCACCAAAATCTGATTGTATTTCCCCTCTCCTTGTTCATGTGTTAGACTCATTCTGGACAAACATTCTTTATGCATTTGACCCCGGTGCACGATCTCTGAAGGAAAATATTCTCACTTGAAATTTGCCGCAACAAAAACAGTATTTACTACTTCCATTGGTCAGGGCTGAAGTAATGGGTTTACTTTTAGAACCGTAATCCAGCCAACCTAAATTATATGAACAGAGCGTGAAAAAAGGATAGTTTCTCAAAAGTCAGCTGCAGTGGGGTACAGGGTGTAATTACCCAAAGAAAAGCATAAGTTAAACAATTGGAGGGAGCTGGATGGATTGAAGGCAATGCATCTTTGAAACAGCTACACAATTCTACTCAACACACACATTAAAAAAAAAAAAGAAAAGAAACATGGGCTCTGATATCATTAGTATTCAATGATACCTATATTACAATTAATAAAAGGTCCTTGATGAATTGATAAATTTGAGCCCAAATTAAACATTAGTTCTGTTGGGAGATGCTATATATAATATATAGCAGCTTTTACCAATGATTACGTTGATGTAGATATTTAATCAGAATGCCGTAACACTATCTCATTTAATCAACATAATCTGTTTTATCATTTTCTGTTTCACAGCTAAAGAAATAGTATTTATAATATTAATACTTATTTAGAGTCTCACAGATGATTAATGGTCTAAAGAGGATACTCTTTGTTTATAAAGGGGCTTGCTTATTCCATTGTATCATGGAGGAGGTTGTCCTCATCTTTGGTTTGGTTTGCAGACATAGTTCTATCTTTCTTTATAGTATACTAAAATATTCCCTTTTCTATCATTACTTATGTATAAACCACTCTAAAGCTAGAACATTTGGTAGAGAAAATGAAGCTTGTTCCAACAGAAGCTTCTTCCTCGAATGCTTGCTAGCTATCTGGGGAAGCACCTTAAAATAATAGGTTGAAATTATCTAGCATGAGAAAAACTTGTTATTCCTAGGTGGACACATACAGCCTGCTCTTATGCAGAATTTTAACTTTGCTACCAAGATGGGCTGGTGTAATGTGAAGGTTTGTTTACATGGTCCATTGCCTACTTGTATGACCTATTGACCATCCATGGATGAATTATTTAGGCAGTGGGTTGGGAATGAGCAGATCAGGATATATCTGTACTGGTCATAAGCATTAAAAAGACTTTTCCAAGTAAAGATATGAAAGAAATAAATCAAGCTGAAACAGATTCTCTACATACAAATTACTTGAGGGGAAGGGAAAAGTGACTGAGGGAAGGTTTGACACTTATCTTTTTGTTATTCTTTAAGATAAGGCATAAACAACTGACAGAAGAGAAATGAGATACACATGAATTACAGATACAAATGAATTCATAAAATATTTACCTGTAGTCATGTGGACTTGATATTACTTGACAAAATATACACACAAATATAGAACTCCACTACAATCATGATTCCTTCTTAATCTGCCCCCTTTTAATTATTTTTTATCAAACCATTATTGGGACTTAATAGGGATATACAAATGTATTTGTATTATGTTTCTATTGGCGTCTTGTTCAAAGGCCAGTATCTTAACTATAGGGTGATATGGACTGGGATCTTTCCTTATTATTTATAATTATAATCATCATTACTTTGAATATTGCGGTCAATTCCAAGGCTGCATATTTAAGAGTAATTATACCTGTCCATAGAATTTTGGTAGAGTAAAAGAGGCAAGGAAGGATCTGAATCAAGTTGGTAATGAGGATAATAGAATCTATTCAAAGGATGGTTACTGGGGAGAGAGAGGTAAAAAGGGAGAGAGTGAGTAGGAAAGGAAGATGAGAGAGAGAAACACTGAGCCGGACACATGAAAGGTATTTAATGAATATTGAGCACTATTACATATATTAACTGTAAAAAATATTCTGTATAATTTTACACCAATATGGAAACAATAGTGCTCTCCTAAGGCCCCGGGTCTTTTTGATGGAGACAGAGGTGGGTAATCAATGTTGGTGCTTTTTTTTTGTTGTTCTATTTGATGAGTGTTAATAATATCAGTCTCTGCATTGTTTCCAAACTGAGTCTGGGCATGAATAAAACCTCGGAATCCTTTCCAACACTTATTCCAGACAGCTGCTATTAACTCATTCTAGTACGTGACACGTAGCCAGGGTGCCTACACTGTGCTCACACAATTCTGAATTACAGCTCAGATAGGGAGATAAACTGGAGGAAAGGTACGGAGGTTGGCTCAGGTGGTCAGGAAGACAGCAAGGATTTATTTTCCCAATAGCTTCTGCTTAGCTCATTCCCCTCAGGAACATTCAGTGTTTACTAACCCAGCATGGTGACTTACAAGATCTTAAAATTAGCTCATTTTGGAAATCTATGAACAGAAAAGCTAAAATAATAAAAGTTCCATATTCATATAGATACTTCCATAAAAATGACAGTAAAATTTATCTATGCAACTTAGAGTACGGGGGAGGGGAAACGCAGAAAATGTCAGCTGGCAGCTATCCTTAATGAGCGGGGAAACATGAAATTTATTCTTTCACTTACTGTAAGTTTGATTAACTCTCAATGCAGATAACTACTGGATTAATTCTGGGTTTACTTTTTTTTATCTTTTAAGAGAAACCATCTCACTCTGTTGCCTAGGCTGGAGTACAGTAATGCTATCATAGCTCACCGCAGCCTCCCATACTTGTGGGCTCAAGCAATCCTCCTGCTTCAGCCTTCCAAGTAGCTGTACTATACATGCATGTCACCACACCTAGATAATTGTTTTTTATATTTTGTACAGAAGAGGTATTTCTATGTTGCCTAAGTTGGTATCAAACTCCTAGCCTTAGGCAATTCTCCTGCTCTGGCCTCTCAAAGTGTGGGGGTCACAGGTATGAGCCACCACACTGGCCTTGGGCTCATTTTAAGTGAGTAGGTTGGTGCATAACCTCTACCTTCAGCCCTTGATTGAATATGATATGATGATATACTTCTTTCATTCTTATTTTTTAAGAAAATTCTTAGCCTGAAGTAAAAAATAAATATTTTCTGATTAGAAATTGAAATATGAAAAGAGTGACTTAAATGAAGGTCTCTATTACCCTGCCCTTCTGAAAGACAGCAGAAAACAGTCAAGCATTTCTTCTTTCTTACTGTATCCAGTTGAGCATTTCTTGTCCTCAGGATTTTTTTTTTTTTTTTAATTGTTGGGCATTCAATGAGAGTACGCAGAACCAGGTTACATTGATTGCTTTTGTTAGATAAGGACCCTCTGATAATTGTATCCTGCCCCCAAAAGTTGTACCACACCCCTTGTCCCTCCATCCCCTCCCTCCATCCCTTTCTCAGCTCTTCCCATCCCCTCCCCACACTGTGTACTAGGACCTTAATTGTCCTCATATCAGAATTGAGTTCATAGGATTCTTATTTCTCCATTCTTGTGATGCTTTGCTAAGAAGAATGTGTTCCACTTCCATCCAGGTTAATACAAAGGATGTAAAGTCTTCATCTTTTTAGTGGCTGAATATTATTCCATGGTATACATATACCACAGTGTGTAATCCATTCCTGGGTTGGGGGCATTTAGGTTGTTTCTACATTTTGGCGATTGTAAATTGAGCTACAATAAACAGTCTAGTGTAAGTGTCCCTGTGGTAAAAGGATTTTTTTTTTTTTTTCTGGGTACATGCCCAGCAATGGGATTGAAGGATCAAATGCGAGGTCTAGTTTGAGTTCTATGAGGATTCTTCATACTGCCTTCCAAAAAGGTTGTATTAGTTTGCAGTCCCACCAGCAGTGTAAAAGTGTTCCCTTCTCTCCAAATCCATGCCAGCATCTGAAATGAGGGCCATTCTCACTGGGGTTAGGTGATATCTCAGGGTGGTTTTGATACACTGGGGGGAAAGAATCTCTATGCAATAAATAGGGCTGGGAGAACTGGATATCCACATGTAAAAGACTGAAACTGGACCCGCACCTTTCTCCACTCACAAAAATTGATTCAAGATGGATAAAAGAACTAAATCTAAGGCACAAGACAATTAAAATCCTCAAAGAAGGTGTAGGGAAAACACTGGAAGCTATTGGCCTGGGGATAGCTTATGAGGAAGACTTCTGTAACAATCACAACAACAACAAAAATAAAAAAATGGGACTTAACGAAAGCTTCTGTATAGCTAAGGCGACAACAACCAAAGCAAACAGACAACCTACACTTTGGGAAAGGATAGTTGCATATTTTGATTCATACAAAAGCTTGATAACTAGGATCTACAGAACTCAAATTAATAAACATAAAAAAAGTTAATAATCACTTAGATCACTGGGCAAGAGGGATGAATAGAACCTTTTCTAAAGAAGACAAATGAATGGCTAACAAACATATGAAAAAATGTTCATTGTCCCTAATATTAGAGATATGCAAATCTCTTCAGGATTTTCACCTCCCTTTACTTTACTAGAACAAGTTCAAATAGTGTGAGAAATTGCCAAAAACATATGAAGTTGTTGCAAAGTGAGAAACTGAGAGTTTATGGTGCCATGTGATCCCTTGAGCTCTGGCTTATTTACACGCTGCAGTATCTACCAGCTCTTAATGATGTTGAGAACAGGATAACACTGAATCTCTGGTCTTCATTCATTGAACCAACCATGGTACTTGATATAAGCTGAATTAATATGCCTTTTCTCTTGCAGAGAATTATTAAATGAAGACTTGGAGAACTGAATATGGAAGGTCTTTGCTTATGTGTGGAATTGCAATATGTACATTTCAGAGTTGAAAGAAGCTATATTCTGCAGAGATGAGGGTTCTGTAGTGGAGAAGAGGATGGGAGGGGAGAAAGATATATATATATATATATATATATATATATATATAGAGAGAGAGAGAGAGAGAGAGAGATAGAGATAGATAGATGTTCTAGGCTTCTAGGTTCTAGGTTTTCATTTTTTAGGACCGGGACACTTCAGGAAGCCTGGATGCATGTTTAGTCCAGAAGACAAGTTACAGTGACTCTGATAAAGGCAAGCACTGCTTGTTAAGGCAATTATTTGATTTGATTTGTTCATTTTTAAGCTCACCTTGCCTTTTTTACAGGATAATTATGTTAGCAGTTGTTGGCTTTGAACTCTGTCCAGTTTACATTTTTTTTCTCTTTTTCTACCATCTCCAGACTTTAGATATTAATCCCACTTTTAAAGAAACATTCCTCAAGCCTCAATTAGCAGGTCAAAGAAATTTCTGAAGCTTCTGATCAAGGATTGATACTCCTTCCCTAGACCACACATTGTCACCCAGTATCTCTAGCTCTTATTAAAGGAGGCATGTGATAGGTACATATTCTTGCCACATACCTCTCCTCTTCATGATTAAGCTACTCTTTTCTGAGCATTGTAAATACTGCTTAAAAGAGCCATAAAGTCAATATTATTATTTCTCTTTTCAGATGGTCACATTGATACTAGGAAATTAGAATAGCATCCAATGTATGGGTTGGCGCATTGAATTCTTGGTTTAGCTAAAAACTACCTGTCTCCTATATGTTTTTAGGAACTTGCACTGCCTCTTGCTCTTCCTGTGTTTCAAGAATTTAATGTGTATTAGGCTTTATGTTTACCTCATTCCTTTGGGATTTTATACTATCACTGTCAAGAGCCATGTTGAACAATTTTGAATTTCATTCCCAATTATTATCCTAAAAGCCACACATTTATTTATTCACACTATAGAGATGAGGAGGTGAGTCTTGGAACTTGCCAAGCCCACTGTGTTCATAGATTGCACTGCTGGGCAGCCCATCCAAGTCTGTCTTGCTGTTCCCCAATCCACAGCTTTTGTTCACTCTTTGCTGTACTCTTTACTGTACTTTACTACACTACATAATCAGCATGATCGTGGCCCAAATCCATGCTACTCACAAGACCAGGTGATGTGATATATGTATAATAATTTAGAGAAACAGGAAGGTGGAAGGGAAGGGGGAAATAAAAAAAAAAAAAAATGTTAGCTGCTACTAGCAGATAACAAATGGAAGCAGCAGTTCATTCCGTGTCAAGAAACTCCTAGGTCTAAGTCATTATCCAGACTTGAAAAAAAACTGGGATACCTGACATTGCAGTCCCCTCCCTTTTGTAGCTGTCACACTCCAGCTTCTGTTCTTATTACTTTAATACTGTTCGTGTTCTTCTCAACTTGATTCCACCTGTCCTGTGGGCTGGGTTACTGAATGATCGTGTGCTGTGAGCCTTTCTCCTGTCCTTTCTTTTCCTTCCTTCTTGTCATGCCTATTCTTTGTTCATTGGTTTATTCCTTCCACCACCACCCTCATTCTTTGTTCTCTTTCTCCTCTATGCCATGAATTCAAAAAGAGAGAAGGAAATGATGTTTCTTCTTAAGCTTTCTTCTCAAACACATGCCTGAACATTTTATTTCTATAATAAGAAATAATTATGCAAAGATAATGTGAGACTTCTATCCATAATTTGTCCTGTCCTGAAATGAAGAGATGTGGCATCAGTTATTAAATTTGGGCTTATATTCTAAAACCTTTGCATTTACCGGGTCAGAAAATTTTCACCACTGTCTACCTAACTTCTTCCAAGGGCATGTCTACCTCTTTCCCTCTTGCTTAAATATCACCAATTCTTATCAGACTTACTAAGATTAGTGACTGAACATTTTATCCTGTGTAAGAGTCATTCCTATTTAATCTGAGCTTTTCCTAGAGATCCATTTGACCCTTGTTTAGTAGGTAGGACAGCTCCACCACACCTCTCTACATTCCTGAGGACATTTGAGAACACAACCGGCCATCAGCTGGGACCTCAACATACTTCACCTAGTATTTTCTCCACCTGGGTGGTTTCTGTAACATCTTCTTGACAAGAAAGCCTTTGTAGTATTCTAATCTCCATCCCAGCCTAATAAAAAAAAAAAAAAAAAACAAAGAAACAACAACAAAAAAACAAACAAAGATGTTACTAGGAAGCTTATTTATGTTTTCATGAGTCCTGAAACCCTTGTTTAATGACTGTCTACACAAGGTCTGTCAGGAATGGTAAAGTATCTCCTTTATTATTTCATAAAATTTACCTCCCTTCCACCCATTACCTTGACTTGTATTAGTTTAAGTTGTGACCGTAAGGAACAGGAATTAACAAAAAAAAGGATACTTTCATTTAAGATGTGAAAACATGCAAGTCCCTGCCTTTCTGCTCTCATATGGAAGGAGAAATAGAAAATGACATTCAATGGACACATGAAAATGATTCAATCCATTTAAGAAGACACTTTCTAGATCATCTGTCACTGAGCCCATTGAGTCAGAAGACTCTTTCTGAGATGGAAAATGATGAAGAAGTGAAGGGAAAAGAGCAACAGACAGAGTGGTTGACTGATGAAAGGATAGACAAGGTGAAGGCAATGGAGAAAGGGGAGGCAGCAGTATGTGAAATTGCTCTTACAAAAGAAATAATAAACCAGCAGTGAAAGTTAAATGCATGATGTTTAGTTATTGACAAATGCATCTTTTCCCAGATTTGAACACACTTTAATATTTCTAAATGAGACAAAGTGGAACAACACTCATTTGGGATATTTTGTAATAACTACTGGTGTTCTTCTGATTTACCTTTTCTTTGGAGATCCCGAGGTCTTTTTTCTAAACATAGTTATTACTATCATATTCCCCTTCTTGAAAGAAAACTAAAAGAAGTTGAAATTGTACTTCAAGGAAGGGTTGTATCTTCCAGTGGTTCATTGCATCATCAGAATTTTGCCTATTTTTTGATTATTGGTTTTGTAGACCCTGCTTGGATTCTTTCTCAGCAGGATTCTGTCCCCTGGTGGTAGCGCCCTGACTTCCACCAGCCACAGTCCTAAGTGGTCCTTAACACTCATGAGCACAAGATAATGAGTCCACATCAATCTTCAAAAGGCTGATGCAGGGAAAACCCTCCTCCCTAGGGAAGGTCATGGAGAACCCTCCCTGGTTAACAGGTTCCAGGGAGCTGCACAATCAGAGAGAAGGGAAGAGAAAGGTCACAAAGAAAGGAAGCGAAAAAGAGACTGTGACAAATTGCTTTCTGGAAAAGTCTTTGCAGGATAACCCCAGCTAAGTCCATCCCCTCCTTCCTAACATTTGCATGTGGTGCATAATAAAAATCAGTGCTTGAACTGTTATTACATTTCCCCACTTGAGTTGTTGCCCTTATTACAAAAGCTACTCCTTTTCTCTGATTCCACTAGACCCCCTCTAAGGGATCTCCCTTTGTTTAGAAACTCCTTAATAGCCTGTGACACCCAACTTGATGCTTAAAGTATGATCTTATGTGTTATTTACTACATTTCACGTCACACTTGGTTTCCCAGTGATACTGCAGCCTCTTTCTCTGCTGTCCACTGTAGCTACCACAGTGCATGCTATGTACTCTGATCATATAACGGCTGTACATTCCGATCAATCATTTACCAAACTGTCAAATGGAGATAATACTACTAGCTTTACATGATTGGTATGAAATAATGTTACTAAAACATTTACCATTTAGTAGATTGCATGGCAAATTACTTAAGAATGAGAATTTTAAGACCAGAGTGGCATATAGTGGGCACCCAGTGTATGCATGTGACTGATTCTGACATACAAGTTCTGCTATTTTTGCCATGGTGACATGGTGATAACTCAGAGAATGAATGCCACCATAAGTATACTTTTTCTGAATTTCATTCCCCCAAATCAGTGGAAATGCCAAAATTTTATTTTATTTATTTTTTCAATGTATAAGTCAAGGTTATAGGAAAATGTTTGGAAACGTGCTTAATAAACATAGGCAAGTGCCCAGCAGTGTATGCAAATTCTTTCTGGCAGCCTTGCTTCTGGCTCAAGTCTCTGGAGGGTAATTTTAGATTCCTATACCATTGTCTGTGGAGCTATTGTTTTCCTTATCTTTTAGTGGGTTTTGTAAGAAAATGACCAGCTGGAAAGAAATGAAACTGAGGAGTAAGGCTGATTAATTTTTATTTTCAAAGATTTGATGCAAAGTCAAGAAAGTTCACGAATCTTTTCCCACTGTTTGTTTGTAGGGTGAGAACAAGAACATACAGCTCACTCTTTATTTTGTCTTTTTACTTATGGTTCACAGTGGCTAAGTACATTTCTTTTTGGAAAATTTAGACTCCTATAAAATCTGTAGGGATTTTATGGGATTCAATAAAATAGGAGAGCACATAGGGGTTCAATGTGACAAAAATTATACATATAAATATTAGAAATACATATTTACAAATTTTAAGCACATTATTGCCACATTAAACACCTATGGGTTTTATTTATAGAATATATTGTGGAATATGTTGTATTATATTATTTCTAAAGGGAAATCAATGTCACAGCACATGGCTTTTAAGTGAGGGAGATTCAAAACTTATAATATAAGAAAAATGGTTTGAGTGGGAAAACCTGTCTCTCCTGTATTCTTTGATCTTGCAGAGAATGCTGAAAGGGCCCAGGCATTGACTGCTCTTACTCTGCCTTCTTGGGGGAAGAGAACTGAATGGAACAGAGCTTGGTTTCTGAATCAAATGGACCTAAACACAACAAAGATGTTATATTTTTCTAGTTACAGGACTTTATGGGTAGACTCCATCCAAGTTTCAGGGTTTTATTTATTTATTTTGTTTAATTTCAATGGTAAAATTAGGGTAATGGTTTATCTCTTACTACATGATCTGGAGAAAGAATGAAATAAGATAATGTGTGTATAATGCATCAATGAAAATTAGCAAACAAGATTATGGTGATCCTACAACATGGTGCACAACAGTGATATTTTAAAGGGTGTTACAAATTCTCTGAAATTCATCAGAAGAAGGTTGATGGCTTTGTAAAGGTTTAATCTGAGAAACAATCAATGATATAGCAGGAAAAAAACAAGGTCACACAACTTTATTGAGAGGTGTTCAAACTGAGTATCAATAACTTAGCAGTATGCTTGACGCTAGACACTCAGCTATGTGAATGACATCACATGGAAAATCCTTATAAGTGTTTACCTTCCCCCTACACCCTGTTAGAAATCTATTTAATAGGGTTAAATCTGTGAAAACACAGATGGAGGCATTACAGACAAAAACAAAGGGAGAAGACAGATGTGTATAGACCATAAGCAAGTCAGCTTCTGTGTGCACCGTGTAAACAGTATTGAACTCTCAAATACACGAGACAGCCGAGAGCATGGAGAATATACCGGTTTTTGGAAGTTGAAACTCAGTTAATATAGTGACCAAAGACAAGTACTTCATGAAACAATAAATGTTTTCTATACTAGTGGTTATGTGAAAATTTCAGAATGTACTTTTTAAAAAGTACATGATCCCAGATTATAGAGAAGTTGTGATTTTCAGGGGAACTTAAAAAATAATCTGTATGTATAGATGGCACATACAATTACAATTTGTAAAGAGAATCACAGTCATTGATTGAGTGCCAAAATGCCCTAATTTTGCAAAATGCAGCATATTTGCAAAATGACTTGCACTTCTCATTTCTGTTCTTCATCATTAGAGGGAAAATGTATTGTTCCACCTTTCAGCTCCATTATAAATCCATTTGTGATTTGGTCAACAGAATGTGGTAGAAGTGACACTGACCAGTCCTAAGCCTGGAATGCAAGAGACCTTTCTTGATTTGATTCTAACTCTTTGATCCATGTCTCTGACATGAGAGTAAGTGTGGGGTTTTTGTACTGCAGAATGAGGAGCTACCTGGAGCAGAGAAAACTTATCTCATCCAAGACTATCCTAGCCCTGACATCTCAGTCCAAGGTAGCCTTAAAATTTCTCTCAGCTTGCATGAATTTTAATAACCTGCTGACATTTTAGACAGGTTCTTCCTAATTCTAGACTCCTGATCTCTCTTTTCTTGTAGCATTTTCTTTAGAAAGTTTAACAATTCTTTTTATGCCCCTTTAAAATATAAAGTTAAAAAAGAAATCTTTTGAATTAACATCCTGGATCTTTCTTTTTCAAGGACCTGGAGCTACCCCTTTGAAATGTAATTGGGGAAGAAAGAGCCCCTGACTCCCAGTCTTTGTAGCAGGAGCCTAACGTCCATGGCACCTTGCTTCGAGTTGCAGAACTACTTCCAATTAAAAAGACATGACAAGTTTATTTCTCCTTTGGATGAAATCAATTATCAAACACAAACAACCTATCACTTGTAGCTAACATCTTCCAGTACTTTTCCACTGGCTCTCCCCACACCCTAAAAACTCTCCTACCCTTTGTTACAGCACTTGAGTGCTTTCTTTCCCTATTACAACAGCCTTGGATAAAGTCTCATAGGCCTGTTGAACTTTTTGTCTAGGGATTTTATTTTATTATTATTTCTTTGGCTTTAACATTCTCCCCCTGACATACCAACTAATTACAAGCCACAGATAAGTAAGCCCAGATTAGATCAGCTGAACCTGACCCATGTCAGCAAAATTGTCCAACCAATCTGTAGTTTTATAAACAGTAGTACATGGCTTTTGTTTTGTACCACTAACTTTTGGGGTGGTTTGCTATGCAGCAATAAGTAACATATGGAACTTGGCAGCCACATGTGAGGTGCTGCTACAACAAAATTTTAAAGTATATTGTACTGGTTTTGAGACCAAAGTGCAAAAAAAAAACCTGGACAGATGATGGAAAAAAATGTTAAACATTGTTGGAAGAATGTCAACATGTTTTACAGTATTGAAACTACTGGTAAATCAATCATTTGCGGTAACTTGGCAAACAGAGAACTTATCTAAAAATCATATAAATTTAAGTGATGAGACTTTTAGGAATAAAGAAAAGATTTTATGTGTCAATTTGGCTGTGCCAAGGTGGCCAGGTATCTGGCCAACATTCTTCTAGATGTTTCTGTGAGGGTGTCTTGGGTGAAATTAACATTTACATGAAGTAGATGGCTCTCCATAATGTGGGTAGGACTCATTCAATCAGTTGGAGGCAGACTCCAATAAAACACTGACCTTTCTTAATCAATAAGAGATTCTGCAGCACAAGGATTTGGGGCATGAAAGTAAACTCAGCTCTTTCTTGAGTCTCCAGCATGTTGGTCTACTCTGCACATTGTGGGCTTACAAGCCTCCATAATCTTGTGAACCAAGTCCTTAAAATTAATCTCTCTCTCTGTATATATTTATAATTATCATAATAGTGTTCCTCCAGAGACTCAATTGATATACTCCTTCATGAGGAGAAAATGATTTCTACAATTTTTTTTTATTAAGTCATTTGTACATAGATCATGAATATGTTAAGGAAATTTTCTCATGATTGTCTGTCACACCCAAGGTAGGTTAAGACTACACATAAAATGTCCATCTTGAAAAAAAATGTGGAAAAGGCATTTATCAAGCTTGAATTAATTTATTGAATGGAGTGGACTTCTATCAAATCCATAGAAATTCCCCCAAGTTATAAGGGAATTATAAAAACAAATATTATTAAATACTTGATTATAATTTTTAAAAGCTTCTTGATCTTGAATGAAATGAGTTGAGAGAATATCAAAGGATATGTTTTCTAATACCTCTTTCATAAGTAACCAAAGAGGACAGATAAGGAAGGGTATCTCAGAAAAGGCACAAAACAGTGGAAAACAATGGGCTAAGTGATACTTCTAGGGAGCAATTTAGCCTAATAAGGCTACACTCCCATAGTGAACAATACTCCCAAAGTCCCAAGAGTTGAGTCAATGTAGTAACATCTGCCCCGTATGATTTTGGAATTGCTACAGACTAAGAACAGCTATGACACATTCTTCCCCTTCTTGAACAGGAATGTCTACTGGGGCTATCCTTTCCCTGTTTACTACTGTGTTCTTTATATCAAGGACGGAGGGTGAGAGAAAACAAATCTTTTCGATTAATAGCTTTCCAATTAAGAGATGCCATATTTGATGTGAAGTAGATGCTAGACTTTGAGTGTGATCCATGATTAGATCAGACTTTCGGCAGAGTTGAGAGTGAGTAGGTGCAGTATTTACATAAAAGAATAGGAATAATTGTCTCCAGAGGGTAGGCTTTGGTAGATTTATCGCTAAAATAATGCCCATTCTTTTCTCACCTCTCCAGCCATGCTCTTTGCAGTATGACTTTGCAAATTCTTTCATAAAGCAGTGGATTCTATTTCACCACCCTTAGTCTTTGCTTCGTCTTGTGACTTTTGCTGGGTCCTAGAGTATGACAGAAATGACAGTGTGCCAGGTCTAGAGGCTGTGCATGCTTCTCTTTTTTCTTGGGTATCTGCCTGTACCACAAGGAAAAGAATGAGCTAGTGTGCTGGAGGATGGAAGATTACTCAGATCAGCAGACTGTAAATTGAGTGAGCCCAGCTGGTATTTGCCAAACCTGCCCTAGACCAGCATGACTGCTCAGCTCATCAGATTTATGAGAAATAATAAAGGGCTATTGTGCTCAGCCATTAGTTTTGGGATGACTTGTGGCATAGTAGTAGCTAACAGAGTCAGTCATATTTCTACCATGAAAATCTAGACTGAGATATCTGTGATGGCCTTTGTCAGAACAGGCTCTCTGCTCATCCCTCCCAGCCTGACAGGCTGCCCTGTGACTGCTTCTCCACAGCACTCCAGATGGGCTGCTCTTCTCACCCTCACTTCTCTCCCAGATCCATGTAGGCCTTTCCCTCCTCTCTTTCAGACAATTGTGTAAAGATAACCATTTTAGTGAAACCTTTTTTGCCACATTATTTAAAATTTCCCCTTGCTAATCTTCTCTGCTTTATTCTCTTCCAAAGTGCATATGCCCACTGAATACATTCCATGAGGCACACATCTCATGCTACCAAAATCAATATGCTGTGAAGAAAGGGATTCATAGATTCATATTTTGTTTTTTAGGGCTGCACATATAGTAAACTATACATATAAAGAGTGTAAATATATTAAATTGGAGGATACAAGTAATAAAGAAGAAAGAATAAAGGAAGGGGGAAAAAGACAAGGAAAGAAAGAACAAAATAAAGAAAAAACAAGTAATCGGAACAGAAAATAATAGTAACAACTTGTAACTTTAAGATATCAGTTATTCACTTATGTATTTATTAAATAATCAAAGCAAAATTTACTGCAAGCCATTTATATAAAGTATAGGGACAAAAGTTAGGTCTGGTAGTAATAATAATCATAGTTATAATAAAAAATAAAAATGGCCCCTTTCTAGAGAGGCACAGAGAAAGAAGGTATGAACTAGCATCTGCTCAGAGATTTTGAAATGCCTCCAGAAATGTAACATTTTTATATAATTGAAGATATGTGTAGGATATCACCATGCAGAGAAAGTCATTTCATGCCGAACTAAACATACTTGTGAAGTCAGAATGGTATCAATGAACATAGTACATTTGGGAAATGGCAAGAATATAATTGTAGCTATGGTTGGAACATCAGGTGTGGATGGAATTGTAAAATTTTTGATATAGCATGTTAATAATTTAAAATGTAATGTATGGCAATGCAAATTTAAGAAAAATGTTTAATCATGGTGAGAACACAGTGTTTGATAATATTTAAATCTCATGTGAATGTGTAACATAGTCCAGTTAGGGAAGGTTAAAAGTTTTCAGGTATTTCAGTTTGCAGAAATTATTTTGAACTCAGCAAAAATCTGGCATAATAATTCTTCTCATAGGGCCATTTAATAAATGTCCTATATGTAGTTAGAGAGAAAAATCAGGATAAAATTTTAAAATCTTTTTAGGGATCCACCTTTTTAGTGTAGCTACAAGAGAGATGGAAGTTCTTTCCAACCCTCTAAGGTACCTTTTGCACCTGTCCATACATGAATCATGCTGTTTCTAGATGTTTTTAACTTTGAAAATGACATTCCTGAACTCACTATAAATAAATAAAAAACCTTATACCTCATTTTCAGCAGGTAAGTCCTTACACACTAATCTAAATGTGCTCACTTCACATATTCACTCTGTGACCAATTGCCATGATGTAATAAAATGACTGGCAAGAATTTAAGTTGTAGCCCAAGCCAGGAAGCAAAGCTAATTAAAGGCCCCTGGAACTGAACCCTTCACTGTAGATTTTTCACAGGGCCGTAAGTGTGGACAACTTCAAATTTTTGAGGCAATATTTTTCAGTTCCTTTGACATAAGTGGGTAGAGAAGTACCTGATCCCATCAGGAAGTCAGTTTTTCCCATTGCACAGCTTGCAAGCAACAGTGCAAAGAAAAACAACACATTTCCTTGAGACCTAAGTTAGAATTACTGTATGAAATCCTGAAAATCAGATCTATTTTTAAGTTTCAACATCGTGCACTAAATATGAAAATTAAAGACTCTGACACACATTTTCCATAATGTGTCTCTTGTATATCCTTGGTACCACCAGATATGACCTATTAGTTACTTGATTAATGGAGCAGCCAAAAGGCCTCAGCCCACTCTGTTATGGAAACACCCTGGCACTTAACGATATGCACCAGTGAAGTTCTGATGAGCTCATAGGATTTCCTTGCTGCTGGAATGCTCCTCCCACCCCTCCCCCCCACACACGAGTGATGGTGTTAAAGGATATTGATGGAGAGACTTTCTTTGCTTGATGGTCCTGTAAAGAAATGGATACTGGAGACATGTCAGGAAGACTGGCAACATATCAGCAGACCTTGGAGAAGTTGTTCACTGTACCTGAGCAAAGAGACAAATTTGAAAATGAATGGGGTGTGTGTAAAAGGATGTGTGTTTAGCATAAAGAGCAGAAGTGGAGCCCTAGCAGGGCTGGGTGTTTTGTTCAGGATAAAGGTTTGGGTGGTAAGGGAAGCACATTCCCCCTAAAAGTTCATATGTGAAAAAGTCCTGAGTTACAAGATTTAGAAATTCAAAGTATGCAGTGGACCTTGGTTTGGGCTGCCCAATGTGTATTCTATTTTTGGTGGAAACCCCTTCCTATTTTCCCTTGGTGAATCACCCCTTCCCTATGCTCAGATTATGTTGTTGAATGAATGTGTGGTGTTCCCCCAACACCAGTTCCAGGGATTAAAATAAGTCTCAATTTACACAATACATTGTGACATTGGTCTTAGACAGGATCTCATTCAAAATGCATAGACTGAAATGAAAGCTTATAGGTTGCTTCTTTGGGAACAATATCATGTCACAGGAGGGACAAACTGGCTCTTATTCTACAGGTTAAGATACAGTGGAAGGGTTACTGGAAATGCTACATCCCAAGTGTGCATTCTGGTTTTAGGGTGAGTCATCAAATCGACAGAATTGGTCATGAAACTATCTTTGGCCAGTATCTCAACTATAATCTGACTATCACAAGCCTACACTATACCGTGCTCCTACCTGAGCACTGGTATGAATATTAATTCAGTTCTTTTACTAATAACCACTTGTCATGTCTCTCTTTCTAGAATTCAATATTTGTATGGGAAAAATGAGATATTAAATATTATATGTACAACAAGTGTCATTGCAGAGTACTTTTCAAAGCAAACATTGCCTTCCTTTCAATCAATGAGACCTGGATTCTATTTGAAAACTCAGGGAGAAATCATGATTTACTCACTGTGGCATCTGCAGTGAGCCTTTTGCTCACCAGCTCTTATGTCCATTCTCTACCCAGCATCATAGTTAGCCTCAATGGTCAAACATCCTCAGATTCATTCTAACACGTGATCCTCTGTTTTTTTCCAATACAGAACAGCCAGATATGAGAACAAGGGGAGAGAGGGAATATATACTATTTTCTCCTACAATATGCTTAATTCTTCTACTTGAACTTCGCTGAAATATATTATTTATTGGTGTGGATGCAATAAGAGAAGCTGTTGTCAATACTGAGAAGAACAGGTATTATTTTGTTGACTATCATAATTGGGGAAAGTCCTGGCCACATCTCATGGCCACTTCTTATACAGAGAACATTGCTGCTGCTTCTGGCTGTATGGGTTTTGGAGAATACGAGTGCTATGGTTTAGATGTTTGCCCTTTCTAAGCCTTATGTTGAACTTTGATTCACAGTGTTGAAAATGGGGCCCACTGGGAGGTGTTTGCTTTTGAGGAAGGAAGTATCCCTCATGCATAGGAAGCTGAGAAAGTTCAGGCTCTAATAGTTGCTGTGAGAACTGGCTGTTCTGGTACCTCTTCGTCCCTCTCTTGCTTTTTCTCTCATCACGTGATTTCTGCATGCAGCTCCCCATGGTCTTCAGCCATGAGTGGAGAGAGTGTAGGGACCTCAGCAGATACAGATGCCAACTCTTGAACTTTCCAGCCATCAAAATTATGAGTCAGAATGATTTTGAAGTATTTCTTCTTTTTGTATTGTAAGATTTGGCATGATCTGTTTTTTTGAAATGATCTTTTACTTTTATTTATAAATATTAGTGGTCTATTTTTTGAGACTCAAAAAATAAATAAGAAGAAGAAGTTAACTGATGACTCCATACTGAACCTCAGAGTCAAAGCATTCTATAATAGACATGCTCTTATTTGACAATGTGAATGTTACTTTCTTTGTAACATTATTATTATTATTGCTTAATATTTCGATGCAGCAATTCTCTGATTTCTTTTCTGAATGTATTTATTTTCATTCATTGTTTACGAGGTCTTTGTTTTTAGTCCTTATTTTAAATATTGTTATTGTTATTAAATTTTAAGCCTCTTTAATTTTGTGAAGGCAAAAAATGAAAACCTAATAAACACATGTATATATAAAAATAAAAAAAAATTATGAGCCAAATAAATCTAGTTTCTTTATAAATTACCTTGTCTTACATATTCCTTTATACAACACAAAATGAATCAAGATGATGAACATCCACTTTACTTGTGATAATCTAGTCAAATGTTCCCTTCTCAAGCGTTAGGGTTTGCTTTTTTCTCCCATAATAATGATTTTATTCTAACAAAATTATTGAGGCTTTGCATTTACCTAGCTTTGTAGCTAGTTTTACTGTTAATTCTGAGTGTCATATTCTACGCAGTATCCCACTGCTTAAGGAGTTAAGGGTCTATTTAAATACTTCCCTGGAGTAATTCTAACTCTCATGTTATGCCTTGATTTGGTAGGTAGCTACCTTTGAGTAGATAATGCTCATTTTCCATGGCTTCTGAAGCTGCCAATAAACTTTATAACATTTATAATTTCATTGCTCACATATGGTTTAAATATTACTATTCAATATAAGCTAACACTTCAACTTTATACTTCATCTCAATTCCAATCTACTTCCAGGGACAACTCTGGTTATTATGATGCTTCCATGTACCAGGTGCTCTCACTACTCTACTTACCACTAGCTTTAAAAGCCTTATTGTTGCTGAGCCGTGAATGGTCCAGTTTTAGTATCCTATCCCAAAGCTATGGTTTCCAATGGACTTCTCATTTGAAGTCTCTTAATTCTGGCCCTCCCTAAAAGAAGACCCTGATGTGAAGAGTTGAATAATATCAATTTGTTTTGTGTAGGGACCTCAAGGATTTGGACATGGGAATTTCCAGGAGTGAAAAATGAAAAGAAAGAAAGAAAGGCAATGCATGGGTGAGTTGTCAAGTTTATCACAACTGTTATTAAACATGATGACAGATTCTCTAAAATATCATGTAAAATAAAGATAAAAATTTCCACCCAAGGGACATAGAGGGGCTATATTCACTAGCTCGCTTTCCCATTGATCAGTTTCCCATTGAGGTGCTAAATCCCTACGATGTCCAGGTTTAACATGGTTGGGCGGGTTTCTATAGGTATTTAACTCAGAGTAGCAGAAGCATATTGGGATAGAAACAAGCATCTCAGAGATGGTGCTATTAATTTATACCTAAATGCAACTACTTGGTTGCAGCAGCAATGGCTAAAACAAAAGCTGATAAATTGAGAAATGGTAAATTGACTTAAAAATGATATCTCACAGAGCATAGCATTCCACTCACATGGTATGGGGCAGGTGCTTCTTCCTTCAGGTTTTTTAGAAATAAAATTACCAGAGTCTGTTTTAGGAGTTTCAAAACAATGGGCACATCATTTAAAGTCAAAAACTCTGTCTCCTCTCTGCTGCTTGATATTCTTAATTTCCTGTTGTCAGGATATCCACTTTCTTCCTGATTATTGGTTTTTCTCCAGCCAGTGTCTGTTTATCCAGTAACAATTTTTTTCAACAATTTTTTATGTTAATCTTTAATGTGTCATGAGGTTAAGCAAGAGATATACCTCACTTTCATATTGCTTTGAAATTATTTGGGGGCAGGAAGGTACTTCCATAAAGTCATTATTTTTCTCATTTTTAGTTCTGAAATCAAGGTCCATGTTCTTGAATTAATGGACACTAATCCAGTGTTTCCAGAATGACTAAAGAACATAGAGAGAAAAAAGAAATCAAGACATGGCTTAGCATCTCAGAGGTTTAATTTGGTCAACCATAGGCTAAAAATATTGGAATATTAAGTTGGCAAGTTGGAGAAAAATTACCAAGTATTGAAGATAATCAGAGTGTAGAATTCAAAAGGTCAGGTATTTTGAGAAAGCAGAAGTGTAAGTGGGGCCCTTCTTCTAGAACAGAGAACAAATGTTCTTGGGTAATTCTTTTTTAGCCATAGAAACATACTATTTCTAGAGCTGATATGGGAAGTTTGAACTGATATCAATGGATTTGAAAATCAAATAGTAATTGATACTTCATAAGATAGTAATCAGAATTCCTAACATCAGCTAAGTTGTAGCCTAGCCTGCCACCCAGCATCCACATTAATACATGTGATGGCATGGTGGGTTTTAGAGGCTTCAACTCTTGCATTTACAGAAAGCAGCTGATTCTAAGAAGGGAGACAGAGATCCATGTTGACTCTAGGTCCCCTCAGAAGTAGGGAGATCTCAGGCCAGTAAGGCTGATAGGTGTCCAGATAAATCTATCTGGACATCATACTGAAAAGATTTGTGAGGCCATTCTTCACCTGAAGACAGAATAGTTCCATTATTAAGGGACTAGAGAACATTTGCACAGGTGACTTATAATAGCACCACTGAAAGGGGGAAAGATACATATTCTTTTAGCATGGCTTTCCCCAACCTAAGTATGAGAAGAAGGATTGTGTGATGATAGTTTATTTGTGCATATTATCTCATAAAGCAGATAAGGGAATGGAGAAATGAAGAAAGAAGTAAAACTAATCCAAGGGCAAGTTTTGATTTAGACACATTTAAAGGTGACTGATCCTAGAGTACCTTCTGGGTAGCTCATAAAATGAGGCTCAGCATTTCCTTCCCAGGGAATGAAAGGTGAAAGCATATTTTATGAAGACCCTACCCCATTGGTCAAGAGCAACTCCTGGCTATTAATTCACTGAACTTCTGCACTTCTGTGTACATGAATGGCAAATAACTTCCATTAGTGACCCAGGACTCAACTTCAATAAGCAAGGCCCAAGAAACCTAGGGCCTGGGGTTGAACTTGAACAAAGCTGATCAAAGATTGTGTTAAACTGGAGACTACTACTGTGACTGAAATAAGCCAAAGGTCTGGAGGAAAAAGTAGTGGATAGGAGGAGGCTGATACGTGTGTGAAAACATTGTCCTTTATATTCTTGTTTTTGGCAATAACACTTGTTTTACGCTAACTAACACACCATAAAATCTCAACAATTCAAGGGGACACAAGGCACACACTGTGACTTTCTCACATATGATATTGCCTTGATTTTGTTCAAGTCCATGTTTAATCATTGAGCAGCAAATCATGCTGTTCCAGCGTAGGGCACAGTTGCTATAACGGCAACAGTATCAATGAAATGAAATTAACAGTAGAGCCTGTTAATAAAATGGGGGAAATCCCAGTATTCTCTATTTAAAAGAAGATATTAGATTGACCCATATTTATTGGTCTTTTCTTCTCAAATTAGTTTTCCCAGAAGCTTTTGAAAAGCACACTAACAGAAATGAAGCAGAAAAATGATAGATGTTAAGAAATTAGGGTGCTTGCATGGGTTATAAACTTGTACCTCTTTGTTGCTCAGGCACTTTTGATGAGCTTGCAAAGTTTTAGATCTCCCTAATTTAAGATGAAGCCATTTTATTTCTTTCAGCTACAGTGGAAATAATTTCCTGGTCTATCATTAGAATGGTTTAATACTTTCATTAATCCACACATCATAAAGCAGAGAGGATTTTTATACCTACTCCAATCAGTCATTGCCTGGCTTTAGAATTGAAAATGGTTGTTTTCTGCTGATTCTAAAGATAGACTTAAGGCCAGTATCTTCATGAGCCATAACAATTATAGGGCCAAGATGGGGACAAAGCAATTGCTGTGTCACCACCAATCCCTTGGCTATGAGCAGCAGAATGTTTGCAAATATATCAGGGACCTTTAACTTTGTGACAAGACACAGATATGGGACATCAGACAGCACCAAAGCTATCTTTGGAGGGTGAGGGATGGTTTCCTCATCACATTTCTAGGAAACTTGTGGGGCTGTGTATCTCCTTCTCCTGGGCTCTGGCCAAAAGGTGGGCCAGATTTGAAGTCAGACGACCAGGTCAAAACATGGGAAGTTTTAGGCACTGTTTGCACAATAATCTCCACATATGGTCTTATGTCACTGATCTTCTGAACATTTATTCAGGATACTATCCCTCTTTCTACAAAGAGACCTTGGTTTTCTACTCAGATTGTACTAGGAGGAAGAAGATTTATAATGGATGTCAGTAAATCTGTCAGTCCCAGTGATATAGGTCCAATGGGGCTTTATTACCTTAGGTCTTTACTTACTCAGGTGTAATTTAAAGGAGAAAGCGGTAAGAACAAGAGGGCTCTGAAGAGCTGGAAGACTAGTAAGACTCTGAATACTGAGGCCCAGTTTATCCTGATGGAATTCCCAGTGTGTGCTTCCCAGCTTTACCCCACAATTATATGAACAATGGACTCAAGGCATCCCAATAAATGGTGTGGGTCCTAATACCAAGGACCGAGAATGGAGAACTTAGAAAAGAGGACAGAGAATAAAGAGTCGAAGGAAAGAAGAGAATATAGATCACGGATGAGAAATGTACAGCCCTTCCCTTTCCACACACAGCAAAAAACATGTACTATTAGTCCTAAACATCAAATATGCTAAGTCCTAATCCCAGAGAAATAAGGAATATCTAAAGAAAGGCCATTATATAAACTATAAAGATTTCCTTCTCTCCATTTGTGGATTACTCCTGGTTTACACCATTTATTATATTAAACATTTGCTATCTTGAGCGTTTACATTTTAATGCTCTATAATATCTTAGATACATATCAGTTTCCAAAGTATTTTCACATAAATTACTTGTATGAGTTTTACAACTACCAAATGAAGTAAGGCAGAGATTATTTTTTTCCGTTCAAAGATTAAAAATGAGTGACACCCAGAGAATTTAAATGACCTTTCCGTTTCACATTTTTAGATACTAGAAGAGCTAATATCAAAGCACTTGGCTTCCATGTATTATCTGTATTGAAATAATCGTTCAAGATTAACTCAATCTTGAAAAACAATGTTATTGGCTAAGAGGAAATTGAAAATCATAGCAAAAAGTAAAACATTTTCAAAGGTTCTTACCAAAAAGGAACTAGATACTTTTTGTGTTTACTTGTATATCTTAAATGCAACCTATTTGGATTTGAAAGTGAAAGACCCCCGAAGGGAGACCCTCACTCAAATCTCGGGACGGCGCAGCGCCCAAGGACTCACGAGAGACCACACTTGATGCAAGAACACACGAGGCTTTATTCAGGGAAAGCCAGAGCTCTGGGGCCAACACGTATCTCACGCAGGAGACAGAGGAGTCGACCCTGAACTCAAGAAGGGAGCTCTTTTTATAGGGTTCTGGA
>CAUYPK010149602.1:0-19847 GCA_963574355.1 Loris lydekkerianus | reverse complement strand
GGGCACATTTGTTTTGGGGGACCGCGCAATATACCTGTTGTGTATGTTTAAACCACAGCCCCAGAAAAAATCTTAAAAAAAAAAAAAAAAAAAAAATATATATATATATATATATATATATATATATATAAATAAGTAGACGCATGCAGTTCAAACCTGTGCTATTCACCAATCAACTGTACATTACTGTAAATTATGGTAAGTGCTATTAAAGAAACAGACTTGTTAGACAATAACAGGCAGGGAAACACACAAATAAGGTGATAAGGAAGTTATTTCTCTCTTTTTTTTTTTTTTTTTTGAGACAGTCTCACTCTGTTGAGACAGGCCACTCTGTGGCCATGTGCCATGGTGTCATCATAGCTCATGGCAACCTCAGACTTCCTGGGCTCAAGTGCTCCTCCTGCCTCATTTTTTTTTTTTTCTTTCTTTCTATTTTTAGTAGAGACAGGGTTTTGCTCAAACTCCTGAGCTCAAGCAATGCATCTGCCTTGGCCTGTGCCAAGCGTGAGCCACCGTGACTGTCCAGGAGGTTCTCACAGAGCAGGTGACATTTAAGCTAGACTTGAAGGATGAGAAGGAGCCAAATTTGAGAAATAGCGGAGTGGAAAGAGGTTACAAGTGATAAGGCCGCTCAGTAGAATGGAACTTGGCATATTCCAGGAAGGCAAATGAGGACAGTGTGGTGTCAGTATATGTAAAGGGAAAATGGCATCAGACAAAGTCAAAAATGTAGGTAGGAGTGATCTCCTGCAGAGGTTTGTAAACCATAGAAAGGAGTTCCATATCTAAGCAAATGAATTAAAGACAGAGAACAGAATTTTGCAATTTGAGATTTAAAGGTTTTGATAATAATACAAGGTCCAGAGAGGCTACAGTGAAGTGAAGAAAAACAAACCCCTCAATGCTAATATATATATATATATATATATTTTGAGACAGAGTCTTATTATGTCACTCTCGGTAGAGTGCTGTGGTGTCACAGCTCACAGCAACCTCAAACTTTTGGGCTTAAGCATTCTCTTGCCTCAGCCTCCCAAGTAGCTGGGGCTACAGGTGCCCACCACAATGCCCAGCTATTTTTTGTTATTGTTGTTGGAGTTGTGATTGTTGTTTAGCAGGCCTGAGCCGGGTTCAAACTCTGCAGCCTTGGTGTATGTGGCCCGCGCCCTAACCACTGAATATGGACTCCAGCCAATAATTTTGAATTTACATCGCTGCATCACACAGTTTTGGTATTTTTAAAAGTCCACATTTCATTTATCTAGCCATCGATTGTGTCTCAGTTCATAAATAAATCTGAACCAGGGAGAAGGATCTACGATCATAAACATTACTGATAAAATGAGGAGGAGAAATATAGGCAACTATTTCCCTCAATTTTGGGGTTTTAATAGTGCTGATGGGGAGAGGGGTATTTCTTTGTTTTAAGACAGAGTCTCACTCTGTTGCTCAGGCTGCAATGCAGGGCCCTTGGACTCCTGGGCTCAAGGGATCCTCCTGCCTCAGCCTCCTGAGTGGCTGGAACTACAGGCAGATGCCACACACCGGGCTAATTTTCTTATTTTGTTGTAGAGATGGGGTCCTGCTATGTGGCTCAGGCTGGCCTCGAACTCCTGGCCTCAAGTAGTCTTCCTGCCTTGGCCTCCCAAAGTTGCTAGGATTACAGGCATGAGCTAGTGTGCCTGGCTTGATTTTGTTATATTTGATTCAAAAAAACATTACATTTTATATCAGTCGAACAAGGTTCAACATTTCTTTTTTTGACAAATGAGCCAAAGCATTATTAGATCTTGAATTTAATATAATTGGAATAAAAACAGCTATTCTTTTTCAATTTAGTAACTGGTTGTTAGCATACCAAAATCCTACATGCACATGGGCAGAAATAACATGTTCAATTTCTTAGAGCTAAGACTTAGAAAAATTTAAAAAGCAGTTATGTCAAATCAATGATGTATAATCCCTTGAATGAGCTTTGCTAGTAATAGGAATCTCCAAACAAATCACATTGTGAAATAATTAGGATTGTAGTTTTAAGATCTTTACCTCAGAGAACTGTGAGGTAAAAGAAAGCATGTTTTGGAATTCAGATTCATTTTCTGAATTTCAAAAATTAATATAGTACAATACTCTATCACCAAATGCACTAATATTTTTGCAGTGAAAGTTATGACCAATCACACCTAGTAAAAGGGTGTAAGCAGCCGGCATCCGTGCACCAGCTTTTGCTGCCAAACAGGATGTTGCAACTTGCAGAAGAGCTTTTAATTTTCAAAGATTTGGGGAATTCATAATTGGGGCTTAAGGCACTGTGCATCTGTAGACTTCAGTCTCATTCAGATGGCTTTAAAACATTGTCCTAATGATTATGAACAATGACAGTTTGGGAATGCTCAAGTTTCCATTTGTGGGCCCTAGGGCATTAATGAAAACAGTATTATTAAATGTTGTGCAGTCTTAGACAAACCCTATTAATTTTACCCTTTATGATTTCCCCCATACTTTTCCCCTTAAATACAATGAAAAGTTACACTTTTTTGCAAATGTATTTTAAAGCCACACTTTACCAGACTCTTTTATTTTCCAAATGTTTTCATGTCTTTGGCAGAGATGATAAGGGTGTGTGTTTCAGAACTCATTACATGTTGTGAAACGATTTGAGACTGCATTTATCTGTTGCAAGGGAAGTGGCGTTTTCAAGAAAAGTCATTCACAGAACAGTTTGTGACCATTAATTTGTACAGCTGAGACTGCGTCACTGACCAACCACCATTCGTCTCTACACATAAAGTCCAATTTTATTTTGGGTTTACCACCCACTTGTGTGTTGCACAAGACATTTTTAACCGATGAGATGAAGGCAGTAGTCATTTGGTTGGGCTTCCAAGGAAGTATTAAATATTTAAAAGGGGCTGACTCAGTGATCTCTGCCTTTTACTTCCTACCTTTGCCCTGCTTTCTGCTTGGAAGGTGGTCACCACACTTGGGTAGAGTCAGGTGCTATTGTCAACCAAGGGGAGAGTGCACAGAGAAGGATGGTTGAACAGAGGGAAACAAGCCAGATTCTGCAAAGTCTCTATCCCAGTCCTTCCTGGTTTGCTGCTGTACCTTTTTTTTTTTTGCATGAAAGAAGAAGAAAACCATTAATTTGTTTAAACTATTGTTCTAGGGAGTCTGTTCTTCATAGTTAAATGCAATTCCTAATAAAATTAGTGTGAAGTAATCTTTTCAAAGTATTGTCTCTGTAAAAATAAGTTATTTTTAATTGCTATGTAGTATACCCCTCCTTTCTGTAATTATTCCAAGTTCAGACTGTTAGGTGTGGAAAGGTAGAAAGGCATTGTAGGAAACCAGACCCAGTAGAGTTAATAGCAGAGATTTATTAAGAGCATCTGCAAGCAGGTGGGCTGCCACTCAAAATGGAAAATGGCAACAGCCCTGAGTTAGGGTAATCAAAGGTTAGCCAGTGTTACAATCCTAGCATCTGGGAGGTTGAGGAAGGGGTAGACTGCTTGAGCTCAAGAGTTCGAGACCACCCTGAGCAAAAGTGAGACACCCATCAGTTGGGCCTTGTGGTGGGTGCCTGTAGTTCCCTCAGTTGGGAAGCTGAGGCATGAGGATCCCTTGAGCCCAGGAGTTTGAGGTTGCTGTGAGCTATGAAGGCAAATGTGGAATAAGGTTTATTGGGGAAGAGAATGATAGGCTTACAGAGTAAGAAAGCTTACAAAGCAGGGCACTCAAGCCCAGCACAACAAAGTGAGGCTCTGTCTCAAAAAAAAAAAAAAAAAAGGCGGGGGTAGGGCTGATGGTTTAGGCCTGTAATCCTAGCACTCTGGGAGGCCAAGGTGGGTGGATTATTTGTGTTTATGAGTTTGAGACCAGCCTGAGCAAAAGTGAGACCCCGTCTCTACTAAAAATAGAAAAACTGAGGTGAGATTGCTTGAGCCCAAGAGTTTGAGGTTGTTGTGAGCTATGCCATCATGGCACTCTACCCAGGGCAATAGCTTGAGACTCTCTCAAAAAAAAAGAGAGAGAGAGATCAAAGGTCATCTGCTAGAGGCCTTGTAAAAGGTAGGAAGATTATCCGGCTGTGAATCTTCTACAACCTGGAAGGGTGTTTAACAGAAACAGAAAAGCAAGGAAAGTTCTATTCTTTGCTTTCAATGTCCAGACCCACCTGAGCCAAGGAAGCATTTAAAAGGGGCTGACAAGTCCTATTTGCTTAAGAATGGTTAGGCCCCTTGGAGATAGAAAAAGACCCAGACTCTAAGTGAAAGGCTTTACCAACTAAGTCTCTATTGTTGTAGCTACTCCAGTTCCTTTTTTTTAACCTCATACATCTATGCAATGCTGAAATCTTAAGCAGTATGGTTTGTGTCAGTGCAAGAGTTTTCTCATCATGGCCCTGAATTGGGGAGTGGGGGGTGATTGGGTGGGAGCAGCCAGGGGAAGGAGTTCTATATAGTCTTGGGGGAACAAGGGACCTTCTGGGATGCAAGAAATTTTCCGTCTCAGTCTGGGCTGTGGTTATATGTTGTTACCTACATATGAGACAAATCATATATGTATGCATATCATATACATACAATTACTCAATTGTACGATAACATTAGTTCAATTATTGTTTAGTTGCCTGTGTTGGGTTTCAAGGCAGCTGCCTGTTTCCTAAAATGTTAGGGTTTAAGGCAACTGCCTGGGTCCTGGGTTCTTGGAGCGCTCTTGGTTGAAAAATGAACAGACACCCCAAAGTGAGGAAAGCATGAGATGAGGTTTATTGAGGAAGAGAAAGGTTTATAGAGTAAGAAAGCTTACAAAGCAGGGTACATTCGCATTAGACAGGGAACTGAGCTCCATTGCCAGGGCAAGTAGGCAATGAGGCAAAGGTTATAGCCGGTGGTTCACTTTTACACCACACGGGTCAGTCCTACCTCCTGGTTCAGGGGTCACCTTGAAATCAGACTCTTACTGAGAATGTGATGTGGATCTCCTGTAAGCCTCTCTGAGAGCCGGTTGTGGGTGTGGACCTCAACGTAGACTTAAGTTAATGACATGATAGTCTTCAGGCTGTTCTAGGTCACCTTCAAGGCTCTATTGTACCTGTTGTGAGGCTATGGAGTCTTACACATCCTTTTGCAGTTGGCAGGCTAAGTTCTGATTGATGTATTGGTAGGACAGTCTCTCCTGCCCAGGTGTGAGCAATTACTAGGGACAAAATTACAGTGGGAGGCGCCAAGATGGAGGCCTGGGAGATCATCCTGTCCTTCCCAGGAGAACTGTTCCTAACAAGCGACCTAACATACGTATGTTATCCCTTAACTAGAACAAGCTATTTTAATGTATTACAGAGAGCAATAAGGTCTGATAATTTGAATACAGGTGTTGTAAAAAGGCTGAACAGATATGTCTTTTAAAAAATATTCGGTGACCTTTTTGTTCTAAATGCTCCTAGTATACAGAGTACCTAAGACAACTTTCAATTTCTCCCACAGGAAAAAAGAAAATCCAAAAACTAAAAATCAAAAACAATGGTGCTTCTATATTTATCTCTGTTTCCCTGTAATCATTTTGCTAACACGTAATCGTCTAGAATTGCATATTCCATCACTGTTTACTCTCAATATTCTTTTCCTTATACATTTATTCTTATTTTATAACTCTGTGCTTGTACTCATCAGCCGTAGCCATCTTATTTAAAGGCCCGAAATCTCCAAGGCTAGGTGCAGTGGCTCATGCCTGTAATCCTAACACTCTGAGAGGCCAGGGCAGGTGGATTGCCTGAGCTCACAGGTTCAAGACCAGCCTGAGCCAGAGAGAGACCTTATCTCTAAAAATAGCCGGGCATTGTGGCAGGTGCCTGTAGTACCAGTTACTTGGGAGGCTGAGGCAAGAGAATCACTTAAGCCCAAGAGTTTGAGGTTGCTGTGAGCTATGATACCACAGCACTCTACCAAGGGCGACATAGTAAGAATTTATCTCAAAAAAAAAAAAAAAAAAAAAAGTAAAGGCCCTCAATCTTGAGTGACCTCAGCTGCCACTCAAATGTTTCATTCCCATAGAGTTTGTTAGAATTTTAGCCTCTGTGGTAACTGACCTATAGCGGACCCAGCGGACATGAAGTGGTTAAACTGCAAAACCCCAGGTTGGGTTTTCTTGTAACAAGATATAGGAAGTAGCATAGTAGAAGCACAGAGGGAATTTTTTATTTAGTATTCAATGTGAAAGTTACTCATTCGTGTTTTGCTATGCTAAAAACAAGACTATATAGAACTCCTTCCCCTGACTGCCCGCACCCCACCCCCAGCCTCAAGGCAATAATGGAAACCAATCTGCTTAAAATTTCAGCATTGTGTAGATTTATGAGGCAAAAGAGGAACTGGAATAGCTATAGCAATACAAACATAGTTGGTAAAGCCTTTCACTTAAAGCATGAACCTTGAACAATTACTGAAAGGGGGACTGTGAATTTTCTGTAAGAGATCATTAAAGCTTACATACAAGAAAGGCCATTTACTGTTAACAGAATATGAATCATTATTGGGACAGAAAGAGAGTGAGCAAATAATTCAGGCCTAGGATGACAAAGAAAGAGGAGTTTAATAGGATCGAATCATAAATAATTTTCCTAGCTTGTTCTAGCTAAGGGTTCTTATAGTTCCTTAGTGTCTTTGTGGAGGGGGTTGACATTAATGACAGAATTTACACAGGTGGTTTATTGTATTGTTAGTATTTAGTCAATTAATTTTAATGAATCCTATTGTCTTTGTTTTGTGTTATATTAAAAGAGTACTTTTGGCAGGGTGAGGTGGCTCACGCCTGTAATTCTACCACCCTGGAAGGCTTAGGCAGGTGGATTGCTTGAGTTCAAGACCAGCCTGAACAAGACCGAGACCCCATCTCTACTAAAACCAGAAAAAACTAGCTGGGCATCCTGGTGGGCACTTGTAGTCCTAGCTACTCAGGAGGCTGAGGCAAGAGGATCGCTTGAGCCGAAGAGTTTGAGGTCTCCAAGCTATGACACTACGGCACTCTAGCCTGGGGCAACAGAGTGAGACTCTGTCTCAAAATAAATAAATAAATGAATAAAAATAAAAGAATACTTTTGGTGTTGTCTTAAGCCAATTAGTCCTCAACCTACAAATGCAATCAAAGTTAGGGTTCTCTGAGTGGGTGGTACAGAGACAGAAGTGCAACTTACCTGTCTAGCTGGGTTAACACCACATAGGGTCATATAATGGCCTAGGCCTTTAGGTTTCCAGGAACTAGTAAAAGGCAGTTCTTGTAAAGCAGGATTGGCAGTGTGATGATTCATTTCAACTTTTTAACCATTGAGAAAAACAACATTTGATCTACATGTGGTATAAATATGTATATTTATAATCAGTAGACTATTACCCAGGATCAAATTTCACTTTCAGTTTTTCTTATTTATAAAAAAGAACTAAGTGTAAGTAACCTTTACTATTTTCTTGGGTATTGTTCTCTTGTATTGCATCAATTTTTTTGTCCCCCCAGAGGGTATTACCAGCTATTTGGGAAATAGGTAAAAAGGGTAATAAAGAACATGCTGACCACTTGTAGTCCTGTTTCTCTGGATCTCTTTCTCTGCACTTCTTTCTGTGTTGGCAAACTTTCAGAATAAAGGGTGCCAAGTCAGCGATCTCTATTATATAACTGAACAAGTATATGTAATAGCAGCCACAAAAATAACTCAGACAGGAGTGATTACATAATTAACACAGTTGCACCCTACTTCGATAAAGGGCAGAGACTTTGCAAGAGGCATTAGAAAACTATCCGCCCCCCCCCCATAGGTCTAAATTATTTGTAAAATCACAGTACAACCACAGATTACTTAAAATGAGATGATAAGATTGCGTATGTGCTTCCTAATCTTTTACTAAGATCATCTGAGTTGAATGAATGGGATTTCAGGGTGGGGAGTGAATATCATATGGAGGGTAACTCTGAGCATGAAACTCTTGGAAAACAGGGAAAGATAGCAAATGGGCAAAAATAAAGATTCAGGATTCCTGGGGGATGAGGGAAAAGAGATTTGGAAAGAGGAGAGGTGAAACATAAAATATTATGGGATGGTGCCACCACAGATAGTGTGACCAGAAAATTTTTAGTAAAATCCAGGACATTTTTAAGAGTGAAAATGGCACTATTAATAATCATTCTGGTTCTTGTATAGTGGTGAAAAAAAATTGTTCTGGGAAAGCAGGTTGGAAAATCAGGGAAATATGTTTATTTGACATATATCCGGTTACTTTAAATAGAGGGAAAATCAGAAAATATGGCCACTTTGGCTAAACTTTTAAAAAACAAACCTGTTAGTCCTGTTGGGAACTATCCGTTTGCTACCTTCACTATATACATAATAAGCTTTTCATATTACCTCCGTTCACTTTTGACTTGCCATCATTTACCTCTAATTGCTTTTTTCCAGCAAAAGGAAATGCCAGCTGCAAACTATTTATCTTCACTCAGGGTTCTTTAAAGAGATTACTTAACCTGGAGGTAGTGTAAAATGTTGATGAGGCAGGCGAGGATTGGGTTTCATGACAGCAAGTTAGCCTGACTCTATTTTAGGGTCCAGACTTCACTCTCAGAACTGCTAGTAAAGATCTGTGCTAATGGAGCTTTATTTTATTAAGGGAACCTAGAGCCAAAGGTTGACATGCTGGACTTCATCTTGGCCTGTCTGTTGTAGAGTATTCAATGTCATTGCAGAAGTCTTAAAATGCTATTTTCACTAACAGATGTCTTTTTTTTTTTTTTTTTTGTGACAGAGTTTCATTATGTAACCCTTGGTAGAGTGCTGTGGTGTCACAGCTTACAGCAACCTCAAACTCGGGCTTAAGCGATTCTCTTGCCTCAGTCTCCCAAGTAGCTGGGACTTAGAGGCACCTGCTACAACGCCTGGCTATTTTTTTGTTACAGTTGTCATTGTTGTTTAGCTGGCCCAGCCTGGGTCCAAACCCGTCAGCTCTTGCCTCAGCCTCCCGAATAGCTGGGACTACAGACACCTGTCACAACGCCAGGCTAGTTTTGTATTTTTAGTAGAGATGGGGTCTGGTTCTTGCTCAGGCTGGTTTCAAACTCCTGAGCTCGAGTGATCCACCTGTCTCGACCTCCCAGAGTGCTAGGATTACAGGTATGAGCCACCTCACCTGGCCACTAATAAATATGTTAAACTGTTAGCATTTTTAAGTTAGTTTTGCTGCATCTGTTGCAACTATTTGAAAGCCAATACATCAAACTTCAGTTTGCAAACCATAATTTGAGGGGTATTTACAAGGAAACTGGGTGAATTCTGTTCTATTTTGAACCAAATCTAAAGCAATGCTTCTGGGCCAGCTTTTGCCCTGGGAAGTCTGCGTAGGGCCTGAACTAACTGTTTACTAGGCTCTTTCCTGGGCTGACCTAACTGTTGACTGAGAGTTGAGCATGATAATGGGAATTTGTTCTTGGCAAAATAACCCATACCATTCTGAAGCCTCTTGGGTCAGCATGTGGGACTTAGTACCATCAGAACAGATTTTTTTTTTATACCCAAATCCCTGCTGTTACTCTCTCCCCAGTGGTCAATATCAAAATAGGACACAGTCTGGACTCCTACCTAAGATGCCCTGAGAGCTCTGGGCTCCTGTTGGGAAGGGATAGAACTTTGAAAGAAGGTAGATGGTACGTGGAGACATTTTGCTCTTTTGAGTAGGGAAGGGTCCTCCAGTGGTCTCTTTGGTGAGAGCCTGGAAGAGGATTGCAAGTCAAATTAGAAACAGGCTATCCAGCCACTTGCTTTTTAGAAATACTCTTTAGTGGGATTTCTCAACCTAGAGATACTGATGTCCGTGAGCTGTCTCTGAAAATTAAAAAAAAAAATCATTTTTTTTACATTTTGAGACAGAGTCTTGCTCTGTTGCCCAGCCTAGAATGCAGTGGTGCCATTATAGCTCACTGCAACCTCTAACTCCTGGACTCGAGCGATCCTCCTCCCTCAGCCTCCAGACAGGCTGGGACTACAGGAATGTGCCACCACGCTTGGCTAATGTTTCTGTTTTTTAGAGACAGGGTCTCGTTTTTGTGTGGGCTAATCCTGACCTCAAGCAATCCTCTCACAATCCTCCCTTCTTGCTCTTCAAAAGTGCTTGGATTATAGGCTTGAGCCACTGTGCCATGCCCTGAGAATTTTTTAATTTTATATTTCCACTTCAGTATGATTTAGAAAATAATATAAACAGGTTCAGCGCCCATAGCTCAGTGATTAGGGCGCTAGCGACATGCACTGAGGCTTGTGGGTTCGAACCCAGCTGGGCCCGCTAAACAACAACAACAACAACAACAACAATAACAACAACAAAATAGCCGGGTGTTGTGGTGGGTGCCTGTAATCCCAGCTACTGGGAGGCTGAGGCAAGAGAATCGCTTGAGCTGTGACACCACAGCACTATACCGAGGGCGAAACACTGAGACTCTATATCAAACAAAAAAGAAAGAAAGAAAAGAAAATAATATAAACATACTCTGAATCATCTGAATGACCTCCCTACCAGACTGCTACCATGTGATTTTAGTCTTGTGTTTGTGTTTATACTTGATTTGGCATCAAGCAATTCTGTAATACTTTAGTCAGGGAGCTAATGAAAAAAAGAATCAAAGCAGAGTTAGTATGTTAATAAGGCATTTATATCAATAAAGGCCACATAATAGCATAACAAACTGTATAAACAAATGCTTTATGATAATTTGAATGAAAACATGTGATGAGGAATTGTCATCTCACAGTATCTGGTAGTAACCTGACCATCATAGTATCAAATTTAAGTACAACTGGGGCAGGGTGCGTGCTCACATCTGTAACTCTAGCACTCTGGGAGGCGGAGATGGAAGGATTCCTTGAGTTCAGAAAATAGAGACCAGCCTGAAAAAGGGTGAGACCCTGTCTTTACTAAAAATAGAAAAATCGGGTGGTGCCTGTGGCTCAACGGAGTAGGGCTCTGGCCACATATGCCGGAGGTGGCGGGTTCAAACCCAGCCCCGGCCTAAAACTGCAAATAAATAAATAATAAATAAAAATAAAAATAGAAAAATGAGCAGGGCTTTGTGTAGCCTGCCTGTATTCCCAGCTAAGGGGGAGACTGAGGCAGGACGATTGCTTGAACCTAGGAGTTTGAGGTTGCTGTGAGTTAAGCTGAAGCCATGGCACTCTAGCCTGGGCAGCAGAGTCCCCACCAAATATGTACAATTGATAATGAGAAAATAATATAACATGTAAGATAAAATTAATACTTATAACTTATTGGGTTTATTACTTGGCTAATATTCAAATTATAAATTATATTTTTAATAGTCATATAGGTCTATAAGCATAAGATTTTATACTTGGTTATGTGTGCACAAGCACGATTAAGGAGCATAATCGCAGTGGCCCAAGTTCCTGAATATCAATTTTAGCCCTGGTACCTGCCAGCTGAGTAAACTTTGGAATGTTACTTAACCTCTTTGCATCCCAATTTCTTCACTGGAATGAGGACAATAATAGTACCTACTACTGTTGCCTAATTGAACACGTGCACATTTTTAGAACAGTGCCTGGGAATGCTGAGTATTCTTATGGCAAAAATAATTTAGCCCAGTAATTTAAATAATGGTCCAAAAATATGGGAAGTCTTCTCTATTGGGTAAATTAAGGTATATAAAATAATAAATAACATTTACTTAGCACATCTAGTGCTAAGTTTGTGAAATACTTTTTCATATATATACGTGTGTATACACATTTATTTATTTAGTATATATATATATATTTTTGAGACAGAGTCTCACTATTTTGCCCTTGGTAGAGTGCCATGGCGTTACAGCTCACAGCAACCTTAAACTCTTGGGCTTAAGCAATTCTCTTGCCTCAGCCTCTCAGGTAGCCGAGACTACAGGCACCTGCCACAATGCCTGGCTATTTTTTTGTTGTAGTTGTCATTGTTGTTTAGCAGGCTGGGGCCGGGTTCTAACCCACCAGCTCCTGTGTATATGGCCGGCACCCTAACCACTGAGCTACAAGCCGGAGCCTTTTTCGTATCTATTGTTTCATTTAATCCTCAATATCTACCTTGAAAGCTAGATAGTATTTTTCTTCTTTTAAAGATGAGGAGACTAAAGGTTGTATAATTGAAATGATATGCCCTAATATATATATGGTATATATATATATGTGTGTGTGTGTGTGGTGTGTTTTCTATGAGCATTTGATATTTTCTTTCCTTATGAATGAATATTTTTTAACTATACATTTTCTAAATTTCTTTTGGGTTGCCAGGAAGCTCAGAGCTAATTTGGTATAATAGTTTACATTAGGACTTGTGTAGGACTTACTGGTTTGAATATCTACATTATATTTTCTCTCCTAGTTTACATTTTTTATTTGAATTTATATTTATATTTTGCCCAATTCTGAAATTTCGTGTATACTATTTTATTGTTTGGAATTCTTCTAATATGCCTCCATTTTGGAAAATTCTGAGTCAGAATTTTCTCTTTAGACCAAACCACAATCAGCTAGCTAGACAGATCCGGAGACCGACGTGAGATCTTTTTGGCTTTTTAGGGAAGTCTTATTTATTGAGCACTTTGTACCACTTGTTGCTTGACATGCATTCCCGATGTCAGATAATCCACACCTTAACTGGCTGTGAGGTAGGTCACTTATTACTGTCCTCCGTATTTTCAGAAGAAGAAATGAAAGCTTATTATGAAAGTAACAAGACTTCCCTAAGGTTAATACGTGTTCTAATCTCTGGCCCTACAAATTATTACCTTATTTTATTATTGATTTATTTATTTTGGAATAATATGAGTGTACATAAATTTAGGTTACATTGTTTGCATTTGTTTGGTTAAGTCCAAGTTGTTGTTGGGCCAGGAGGTGTGTCATATACCCCTACATTGTATGCGATAGGTGAGAGCTTACCAAACCCTTCTGCCTCTCCCCTTCTTGGATTTAAATGTGTTTTTCTGGCAGTCTTGCAGTAGCTCACACCTGGAATCCTAGCACTCTGGGACGCCGAGGTGGGTGGATTGCTTGAGCTCAGGAGTTTAGGACCAGCCTGAGCAAGAGCAAGACATGGTCTCTACTAAAAATAAATAGAAACATTAGCTGGGTGTTGTGGCAGGCTTCTGAGGTCCGAACTAGTCGGGAGGCTGAGGCAAGAAGATCACCTGAGCTCAAGAGATTGAGGTTGTTGTGAGCTGTGATGATGCGAGGTCATCAGGTGAGATTCTATCTAAAAGAAAAAAAAGTCTTTTTCTTTCATGCGGGTATGTAGTTGATCATTTACTAGTTTCATATTTTCTTAAACGAAGCCTGAGCTTCCTCATCTAAATTCTGCCCTGTTGAGGTTTAAGGAACGGTCTTTTTGTATCTGCCCCTCTAACCCTCACTCTCATCCACCATGTGGGCTTTGCCAAGACAAAAAATGCCTACTCTACCTGAGCCTGGCCAGCTCTGTCTGTTCTTTTCATTTGGGCCACTTCTGTGGTTTTTATAGGACTTGAAGACAGTTACTCAGATTTGCTCTGTCCACACATTTCCTGGCTATTCCAAACCTGATAAGATTCCTCCTCCAAGAAACACAATTAAATTCAAGTGTGTGGAGGGGAGGATGGAGGAGGCAGGGAGGAGGGAGGATTGGTTAGGTTAAGCGCTGACCTAATGGGCACAACACAGGCTATTTGGCACACCCCCTGGGTGAAGGGCTCAACCACAACTTAAATGATACCTAACAAATGCAAACAATGTAACCTAATCATTTCTACCCTGGTATGAATCTGACATTTAGAAAAAGAGATTCCTCCTCCAATTGCTAACCAGTGGAGAGAGTGGTGACGTCAACTACTGGCTGGATTAAGGCAGAGCAGAAAGTCTGGGTTTGGCTTTTGCCGTTATAACCTCCCATGTCATAAAGAGGCACAGGTAAGATTAAGTTCTATCCGGAGAGTAGATAAGTGACTTTTAAATCGCAATTCCCCTGCCATCATTTTATACCAGACTTTATAGAGATTCCCAAATTTTATCATTTGATTATCACAATTTTTGCCATATCCTCCTATCACCTTTATTATTGTTTACTTATATTTTCTTAAAATTAGTGATATTTAAGCTTAAATATATGATTTTAAGGGGAGACTTTATATTACTACCATAAATGAAAGAACAATGTAATTATATATGTGTGTGTATAAATATATATATTATATATATTATATTATTAGTTTTTTATTTTTTTAGAGACAGGTCTCACTCTGTCACCCATGCTGGAGTACCAGGGTACAGTCATAGTTCACTGCAGCCTAGAACTCCTGGGCTTCAAGCCATCCTTCTGCCACAGCCTCTCGAGTAGCTGGGCTACAGGCATATCCCACCATGCCCAACTAATTTATTTGCTAGTTTTTTAGTAGAGATGGAGTCTTGCTGTGTTACCCAGGCTTCATTTACTGTTAATGGAAGATTATATATATATATGTGTATATATGTGTATATATATATATATATATATATATATGTGTGTGTGTGTGTGTGTGTATATATATATGTGTGTGTGTATATATATATATATATTATTTTTTTTTTTTTTAAGGGCAGGCCTTTTTTTAATTAATTCTTTTAATTTCAGAATTTATTTTTTTTTTAATTCAGGGTATACACATTTTGGTTACATAATTTACTTTCATATGTTTTAAGTCAAAGTTATTAAGTGTACAATTCACCCAGAAAGTGTGGATTGTACCAGTTAGTTGTGAATTTACCTAACCCCTCCTCCTCCCTATCTACCTAGTATGTGCACATAAGAGTTGACCAACTAGTTTCCAGTTAGTATTGAGTACATGTGGTGGTTGTTTTTCTATTCTTGCAATACTTTACTTAGAAGAATGGTCTCTGGTTTTATTCAGATTGTTACAAAAGATACTAGATCACCATTTTTTATGGCTGAGTAGTATTCCACAGTGTATATATATATCACATTTTTTAAGCCACTCATGCACTGATGGTCACTTGGGTTGTAATGGAAGACAATATTAAAATATAATAATATGGCAATACTGTTAAATTTTTTCCAGCATGGTGATTGGTAATTAGGAGGCCTATAGTTTATTTCTAACAATTGCATAATGTATTAAACAGTATGAAAGCAAGATAACTTTCTGTACCATAATTTCCCCCATTTTAAAAAGGGTTGAAGCAATGTACCATTTTTATTAGAGTCCATATATGTGGGGAAAAGAGGAGAGATTTCCTGTATCAATGGCAAGAAGTAACTGGAGGGCATTAGATTAAGGCATGAAGGAGCTAATATATAAGTGAGAAACTACAAACAAAAAGAATCAGTAGATTGATACAGAGCTGAGCTGAAACCACAAGGTATCAAGTTAGATAAAACGTTTCTTCTTGGTTATCACAGGAAAGTTTGGTGAGCCCTATGTGTAGATTTTGTCTAATAAGACGGGTGAAGAAAAGCAAAAGATCAGGCGGCACCTGTGGCTCAAAGTAGTAGGGTGCCGATCCCATATGCTGGAGGTGGTGGGTTCAAACCCAGCTCTGGCCAAAAACCACACACACACACTAAATAAGTAAATAAATAAATAATCAGTAAAAAAACAACCACACAATGAAAACATTAAAAAAAAAAAAAAAAGAAAGAAAAGCAAAAGATCTTTTTGATAAGATCTTCAAATAAAGGGCTGAGAAACTCTTAAGTGAGAAGGGAAAAAGTATAAAAGTGGAGAGATTAAGTAAAAATCGAAGAAAAAGGATAATAAATGTTCCCAGTGGTAAGAATTATAAGTCCTGGTTCCTAAGCAAAATTCTGAATCTGATGATCATTCCAGATTTATCTGTTGACTGTGGAGACACACATGCCCCCCATCCTGAATGGTTCTTTTTTTGTATGGGCTTATAAAACGTTGCATGAGTTGCTTAGGTGGCAACTATACTCATGGCTATTATTGTTCACTGGGTGAGCAAAGGCAGGCCCAGAAATCTCTTAGGAAAAGTAATGATGAAACCATTGTAACGATAATTTATTATTCAAGAAAATTTAAATAAATCCTTCATTGCCCAATATCAGAATTATGTTATGAGAGTCCTGCTTAAAATGCTACTGAGAATGATTTATCAGAGACATTTTTTCAGCGGTTTGGTTGCCAAGAATAAAGAGCGTAGCTCGGCTTTTTAGGGATGAGGCAAGTTGTGATTTATTTTGGAAGAAATGTGTGGAGCAAAAATGAAAATGGATGGTGACATTTTGTAGTAATTCTCTTAATTAGGCTGAGAATAAGGAATGTTTACAAATAATTATAAAAGAAAAAAGGTCGCAAAGATGACATAGCAATAGAAAAAGATAGGAAATGTTTTTAAATCAGTTGAGCAATCTTTAGGGTGGGACAATAATGTGGTGTAAGTGGAATATACCATCAACCTTGACCTCTATCACAGAGAAACGCTGCTGCAAGCATACTCAGTAGCTGCATACCTTCTTTAAGTGTGGATCTAGGGAAATGTTAGGTATTTTATTTATTTATTTATTTTTTTTTTTTTGAGACAGAGTGTCAAGCTGTTGCCTTGGGTAGAGTGCCTTGCCTCAGCCTCCCAAGTAGCTGGGACTACAGGCACCCGCCACAACACCCAGCTATTTTTTGGTTGTAGTTGTCATTGTTGTTTGGCAGGCCCAGACTGGATTCGAACCCACCAGCTCTGGTGTAATGTGGCTGGCACCCTTGCCGCTTGAGCTACAGGCGCCAAGCCGAACTGTTAAGTATTTATTACCTTGGGATTAAATTGCTTCCTAGAAAGCCAAATGGGAGTTCAAAAACTTTTATGTGATTAACACTTTTTTTTTGAATCATGTAGAAAAGAAAGACATTTAAAAAAAATTCATTTCTCTCCTTTCTCTTCCCCAAAGCAATAAAAAGGTGATTTTTCTCCCATCAGTTTAGACACCATAGCTTTAAATGTGGTTGTGTGTTCACATTACAGGTATTTTGAAGGGGTAAAGAATCTCTGGGGCATGGTTCTTTCAAAAATACAGTAGAACCTCCATAGCTGGCCACCTCCCTACACTGACCATTTCCTTAAGTTGACCTAATTTTCATAGACACTTGCCACATATACGTATCGTATCAGTACAGTATGCCTAGTTCCTTATGTTGACCACCTCCAAATATTGACCAGTTTGTTACAGTCCCTTGGTTCGTCAACTTACAGAGGTTCTACGCTATCTGCTTCTTAAGACTGAAAAATGGGATAAGAGGTTAGCAATTTTGGCTGATTGAGTTTAATCTTAAACTTAAAAATTTTAAAGAACAGTCTTTAGGCCTTGAATGTGCCTTGATGTTAGCTGGGCTCTCAATCACACAGTAGCAAATCTAATCTCTGAAAGTTCCCTAGCCACACAACGGCACCCACATGGCCTTAGAGGTGTCTGATTCAAAGAGAGAAAGCTAAGGCTGGGCAAGGTGGCTCACGCCTGTAATACTAGCACTCTGGGAAGCCGAGGCAGGGGGATTGCTTGAGCTCAGGAGTTGGAGACCAGCTTGAGTAAGAGCGAGACCCTGTCTCTAAAAACAGCTGGGTGATGTAGGACGTGCCTGTAGTCCCACCTAGCTACTCAGAAGGCTGAGGCAAGAGATTCGCTTGAGCCTAAGAGTTTGAGGTTGCTGTGAGCTATGAGCCAAGGCACTCTACTGAGGGTGACAAAGTAAGACTGTCTCAAAAAAAAAAAAAAAAAGATAGCGAGCTGAGACTACTCAGAATAAGGTGGGATTGAGACAGAGAAGACGATCACTGCCTTAGCCCAGGGACATAGAGAATTCCACTCTTACCTGACTACATTAGAAAGTGACCTATGAATGGTCTTTTGTCCCTGAAAATTTCTTTTACTCAAGGGGTCTCTTGAGGCATTCTTTTTTTTTTTTTTTTGCAGTTTTTCATTTTGGCTGGGGCCGGGTTTGAACCCACCACCTCTGGTATGTGACGCTGGCTCCCTACTCCTTTGAGCCACAGGCTCCGCCCTCTTGAGGGACTCTTATTTGATTGAATTTAACATACATACTGAAATTTATACAGCTTGTAAGTGTATGGCTGGATGAAATTTTACAAAACGAATAGGACTCAAATCAAGAAACAGAATAGTATTAGAATCTTTAAAACTTCCTTTGTGTCCTTTTCTAGTTACTTCTGCACAAATAACTACTATCTTGACTTCTAATACCTCACATCAGTTTTGTGTATGTTTGACCCTTATCTAAACAATTATACAATGTATATTTCATGTTTGGCTTCTTTTTACTCGTGTTTATTGGGCAGGCACCCACGCCTATAATACTAGCACCTTGGGAGGCCAAGACAAGTGGATCCCTTAATTCTAGGAGTTTGAGATAAGCCTGGGCAACACAGCAAGATCCCTATCTGTACGAAATTAAACAAAAAAAATTAGCCAGTTATGGTGGAGTACACCTGCAGTCTCAGCAACCAGGGAGGCTGAGGTAGGAGCGTTGCTTGAGCCCATCAGTTTGAGGTTGCAGCAAGCTCTAAGTGCACCACTGTCAGGCCGGCTTATGTAATTGTCCTCTTGTGGACTGCTGGGCTTCCTTGCTCGGGATCAACTCTCCTTAGGTGCCGGGGACTATTCGTTTTAGCAGGAGAGAGAGAGACAGTCTTTAAGGGAGAGAAATAATCTTAGTAGGAGAGCGAATCTCCGCAGTCTTTGTAGAAGGGAGCTGAGCAAGCGCCCTCCGAGCAGAAGGCGCAGATGAGTTAGAGTGAGCGAGTCCGTGAAAGAAGGAGAATGAGAATCTGGACTTCTGGACTAACCTCTCCCGTGGCGACTGCGGAGCCCTGATGTTCTCGTCTCGCGCTCTTTCCTGTTCTTGTGCTCTCGTGTTACCGAGAGCCAAATCCCTTCCCTGGGCCCTTATCACCGAGGTGTCACCGAGATGTTCTACCACAGTGTTTGTTATAGTTACAGAGGGTTCAAAGCTCAACTCTTGCTTCTCCTTTCCTTGAGCTACATGGTTTCCTACACACCACTGTCTCTAGCCCAGATCACAAAGTGAGGTCCTATATCGAAAGAAAGAAAAATGTGTTTGTGAGAGCCATTCATGGTGTTGCCCAGTTGTATTTCACTCACCGCATATTCCACTGTTTAAATATGCCACAGTTTATCTGTTCCATTATTGGTGGGCAGCTGGGTATTATTTTGATCCCTTGCTGGACAGACTTGGACCAGAAAATTGATTTCCGGACTTGAAAGGAACATTTCTAAAGGTTGGCTGGGATGGGAGGTTGTTGAGGAAGGCTAATACACCTCATTATGAGACTTATATGAAGGAATTCAGATTATTGTTAGAATTTGCTAAGACTTCTTTGTCTAGAAGATCCTGAAGAATATCATTCATACAAAGGAATTTTTTTTATTGTTAAATCATAGCTGTGTACATTAATGCAATTACAATGTGCTGGTTTCATATATAATCTAAAATATTCTCATCAAACTGTTCAATGTAGCCTTCATGGCATTTTCTTAGTTATTGTATGTAGACATTTGTATTCTGCCTTTAGTAAGTTTCACCTGTACCCATTCTAAGATGCACCATAGATGTGGCCCCACCTGTTATCTCCCTCCACCTTGACCTCCCCCCTTCCTTCCCCTTCCTTGGCCCTTTCCTCATAGTCTTGTGCTATAGTTGGGTTATAGCCTTCATGTGAAAGCTATAATTTAGCTTCATAGTAGGGCTGAGTACATTGGATACTTTTTCTTCCATTCCTGAGATACTTTGCTAAGGAGAATATG